>JBBPBR010000960.1:0-17806 GCA_037974775.1 Cicer pinnatifidum
TAATTGGACAAGAATAAGCCTAGGGAGGACGAAAATGACCTAATTGATCATCCAATGACACAAACACACCTATTGGATGCACAAGATTGGTTTAAAACCCTAGTTGTACAAGAATATGCCTAGGGAGGACGAAAATGACCTAATTGATCATCCAATGACACAAATGAAATTATTGGATGCACAAGATTAGTTAAAAACCCTAATTGGATAACAATAAGCCTAGGGAGGACGAAAATGACCTAATTTATCATCCAATGACACAAACACACCTATTGGATGCACAAGATTGGTTAAAAACCCTAATTGGACAAGAATAAGCCTAGGAAGGACGAAAATGACCTAATTGATCATCCAATGACACAAACACACCTATTGGATGCACAAGATTGGTTAAAAATCCTAATTGGATAAGAATATGCCTAGGGAGGACGAAAATGATCTAAATATTAATACAATGACACAAACAAAGTTATTGGATGCACAAGATTGGTTAAAAACCCTAATTGGACAAGAATAAGCCTAGGGAGGACGAAAATGACCTAATTGATCATCCAATGACACAAACACACCTATTGGATGCACAAGATTGGTTAAAAACCCTAATTGGACAAGAATAAGCCTAGGGAGGACGAAAATGACCTAATTGATCATCCAATGACACAAACACACCTATTGGATGCACAAGATTGGTTAAAAACCCTAATTGGACAAGAATAAGCCTAGGGAGGACGAAAATGACCTAATTGATCATCCAATGACACAAACACACCTATTGGATGCACAAGATTGGTTTAAAACCCTAGTTGATCAAGAATATGCCTAGGAAGGACGAAAATGACCTAATTGATCATCCAATGACACAAATGAACTTATTGGATGCACAAGATTGGTTAAAAACCCTAATTGGACAAGAATAAGCCTAGGGAGGACGAAAATGACCTAATTGATCATCCAATGACACAAACACACCTATTGGATGCACAAGATTGGTTAAAAACCCTAATTGGACAAGAATAAGCCTAGGGAGGACGAAAATGACCTAATTGATCATCCAATGACACAAACACACCTATTGGATGCACAAGATTGGTTAAAAACCCTAATTGGACAAGAATAAGCCTAGGGAGGACGAAAATGACCTAATTGATCATCCAATGACACAAACACATCTATTGGAAGCACAAGATTGGTTAGAAACCCTAGTTGGACAAGAATATGCCTAGGGAGGACGAAAATGACCTAATTGATCATCCAATGACACAAATGAACTTATTGGATGCACAAGATTGCTTAAAAACCCTAATTGGACAAAAATAAGCATAGAAAGGACGAAAATGACCTAATTGATCATCCAATGACACAAACACACCTATTGGATGCACAAGATTGGTTAAAAACCCTAATTGGACAAGAATAAGCCTAGGGAGGACGAAAATGACCTAATTGATCATCCAATGACACAAACACACCTATTGGATGCACAAGATTGGTTAAAAACCCTAATTGGACAAGAATAAGCCTAGGGAGGACGAAAATGACCTAATTGATCATCCAATGACACAAACACACCTATTGGAAGCACAATATTGGTTAAAAACCCTAGTTGGACAAGAATATACCGAGGGAGGACGAAAATGACCTAATTCATCATCCAATGACACAAATGAACTTATTGGATGCACAAGATTGGTTAAAAACCCTAATTAGACAAGAATAAGCATTGAAAGGATGAAAATGACCTAATTGATCATCCAATGACACAAACACACCTATTGGATGCACAAGATTGGTTAAAAACCGTAATTGGACAAGAATATGCCTAGGGACGACGAAAGTGACCTAAATGTTAATCCAATGACACAAATGAACGTATTGGATGCACAAGATTGGTTAAAAACCCTAATTGGACAAGAATAAGCCTAGGAAGGACGAAAATGACCTAATTGATCATCCAATGACACAAACACACCTATTGGATGCACAAGATTGGTTAAAAACCCTAATTGGATAAGAATATGCCTAGGGAGGACGAAAATGACCTACATATTATTTAAATGACACAAACAAAGTTATTGGATGCACAAGATTGGTTAAAAACCCTAATTGGACAAGAATAAGCCTAGGGAGGACGAAAATGACTTAATTGATCATCCAATGACACAACCACACCTATTAGATGCACAAGATAGGTTAAAAACCCTAATTGGACAACAATAAGACTAGGGAGGAAGAAAATGACCTAATTGATCATCCAAAGACACAAACACACCTATTGGATGCACAAGATTGGTTAAAAACCCTAACTGGACAAGAATATGCCTAGGGAGGACGAAAATGACCTAATTGATCATCCAATGTCACAAACACACCTATTGGATGCACAACATTGGTTAAAAACCCTAATTGGACAAGAATAAGCGTAGGGAGGACGAAAGTGACCTAATTGATCATCCAATGACACAAACACACCTATTGGATGCACAAGATTGGTTTAAAACCCTAGTTGGACAAGAATATGCCTAGGGAGGACGAAAATGACCTAAATGTTAATCCAATGACACAAATGAACTTATTGGATACACAAGATTGGTTAAAAACCCTAATTGGACAAGAATAAGCCTAGGAATGACGAAAATAACCTAATTGATCATCCAATGACACAAACACACCTATTGGATGCACAAGATTGGTTAAAAACCCTAATTGGACAAGAATATGCCTAGGGAGGACGAAAATGACCTATATATTAATTCAATGACACAAACAAAGTTATTGGATGCACAAGATTGGTTAAAAACCCTAATTGGACAAGAATAAGCCTAGGGAGGATGAAAATTACCTAATTGATCATCCAATGACACAAACACACCTATTGGATGCACAAGATTGGTTAAAAACCCTAATTGGACAAGAATAAGCCTAGGGAGGAAGAAAATGACCTAATATATCATCCAATGACACAAACACACCTATTGGATGCACAAGATTGGTTAAAATTCCTAATTGGACAAGAATAAGCCTAGGGAGGACGAAAATGACCTAATTGATCGTCCAATGACACAAACACACTTATTGGATGCACAAGATTGGTTAAAAACCCTAATTGGACAAGAATAAGCCTAGGGAGGACGAAAATGACTTAATTGATCATCCAATGACACAAACACACCTATTGGATGCACAAGATTGGTTTAAAACCCTAGTTGGAGAAGAATATGCCGAGGGAGGACGAAAATGACATAATTGATCATCCAATGACACAAATGAAATTATTGGATGCACAAGATTGGTTAAAAACCCTAATTGGATAAGAATAAGCCTAGGGAGGACGAAAATGACCTAATTGATCATCCAATGACACAAACACACCTATTGGATGCACAAGATTGGTTAAAAACCCTAATTGGACAAGAATATGCCTAGGGAGGACGAAAATGACCTAAATATTAATTCAATGACACAAACAAAGTTATTGGATGCACAAGATTGGTTAAAAACCCTAATTGGACAAGAATAAGCCTAGGGAGGACGTAAATGACCTAATTGATCATCCAATGACTCAAATGAACGTATTGGATGCACAAGATTAGTTAAAAACCCTAATTGGACAAGAATATGCCTAGGGAGGACGAAAATAACCTAATTGATCATCCAATGACACAAACACACCTATTGGATGCACAAGATTGGTTAAAAACTCTAATTGGACAAGAATATGCCTAGGGAGGACGAAAATGACCTAATTGATCATCCAATGACACAAATGAACTTATTGGATGCACAAGATTAGTTAAAAACCCTAATTGGACAAGAATAAGCCTAGGGAGGACGAAAATGACCTAATTGATCAGTCAATGACACAAACACACCTATTGGATGCACAAGATTGGTTAAAAACCCTAATTGGACAAGAATAAGCCTAGGGAGGACGAAAATGACCTAATTGATCATCCAATGACACAAACACACCTATTGGATGCACAAGATTGGTTAAAAACCCTAATTGGACAAGAATATGCCTAGGGAGGACGAAAATGACCTAAATATTAATTCAATGACACAATCAAAGTTATTGGATGCACAAGATTGGTTCAAAACCCTAATTGGACAAGAATAAGCTTAGGGAGGACGAAAATGACCTACTTGATCATCCAATGACACAAACACACCTATTGGATGCACAAGATTGGTTAAAAACCCTAATTGGACAAGAATAAGCCTAGGGAGGACGAAAATGACCTAATTGATCATCCAATGACACAAACACACCTATTGGATGCACAAGATTGGTTAAAAACCCTAATTGGACAAGAATATGCCTAGGGAGGACGAAAATGACCTAAATATTAATTCAATGACACAAACAAAGTTATTGGATGCACAAGATTGGTTAAAAACCCTAATTGGACAAGAATAAGCCTAGGAATGACGAAAATGGCCTAATTGATCATCCAATGACACAAACACACCTATTGGATGCACAAGATTGGTTAAAAACCCTAATTGGACAAGAATATGCCTAGGGAGGACGAAAATGACCTAAATATTAATTCAATGACACAAACACACCTATTGGATGCACAAGATTGGTTAAAAACCCTAATTGGACAAGAATAAGCCTAGGGAGGACGAAAATGACCTAATTGATCATCCAATGACACAAACACACCTATTGGATGCACAAGATTGGTTAAAAACCCTAATTAGACAAGAATATGCCTAGGGAGGACGAAAACGACCTAATTGATCATCCAATGACACAAACACACCTATTGGATGCACAAGATTGGTTAAAAACCCTAATTGGACAAGAATAAGCCTAGGGAGGACGAAAATGACCTAATTGATCATCCAATGACACAAACACACCTATTGGATGCACAAGATTGGTTAAAAACCCTAGTTATACATGAATATGCCTAGGGAGGACGAAAATGACCTAATTGATCATCCAATGACACAAATGAACTTATTGGATGCACAAGATTGGTTAAAAACCCTAATTGGACAAGAATAAGCCTAGGGAGGACGAAAATGACCTAATTGATCATCCAATGACACAAACACACCTATTGGATGCACAAGATTGGTTAAAAATTCTAATTGGACAAGAATATGCCTAGGGAGGACGAAAATAACCTAATTGATCATCCAATGACACAAAAACACCTATTGGATGAACAAGATTCGTTAAAAACCCTAATTGGACAAGAATATGCCTTGGGAGGACGAAAATGGCCTAATTGATCATCCAATGACACAAACACACCTATTGGATGCACAAGATTGGTTAAAAACCCTAATTGGACAAGAATAAGCCTAGGGAGGACGAAAATGACCTAATTGATCATCCAATGACACAAACACACCTATTGGATGCACAAGATTGGTTAAAAACCCTAATTGGACAAGAATATGCCTAGGGAGGACGAAAATGACCTAAATATTAATTCAATGACACAAACAAAGTTATTGGATGCACAAGATTGGTTAAAAACCCTAATTGGACAAGAATAAGCCTAGGGAGGACGAAAATGACCTAATTGATCATCCAATGACACAAACACACCTATTGGATGCACAAGATTGGTTAAAAACCCTAATTGGACAAGAATATGCCTAGGGAGGACGAAAATGACCTAAATATTAATTCAATGACACAAACAAAGTTATTGGATGCACAAGATTGGTGAAAAACCCTAATTGGACAAGAATAAGCCTAGGGGGAACGAAAATGACCTAATTGATCATCCAATGACACAAACACACCTATTGGATGCACAAGATTGGTTAAAAACCCTAATTGGACAAGAATATGCCTAGGGAGGACGAAAATGACCTAAATATTAATTCAATGACACAAACAAAGTTATTGGATGCACAAGATTGGTTAAAAACCCTAATTGGACAAGAATAAGCCTAGGGAGGACGAAAATGACCTAATTGATCATCCAATGACACAAACACACCTATTGGATGCACAAGATTGGTTAAATACCATAATTGGACAAGAATATGCCTAGGGAGGACGAAAATGACCTAATTGATCATCCAATGACACAAATGAACTTATTGGATGCACAAGATTTGTTAAAAACCCTAATTGGACAAGAATATGCCTAGGGAGGACGAAAATGACCTAATTGATCATCCAATGACACAAACACACCTATTGGATGCACAAGATTGGTTAAAAACCCTAATTGGACAAAAATATGCCTAAGGAGGACGAAAATGACCTAATTGATCATCCAATGACACAAACACACCTATTGGATGCACAAGATTGGTTAAAAACCCTAATTGGACAAGAATAAGCCTAGGGAGGACGAAAATGACCTAATTGATCATCCAATGACACAAACACACCTATTGGATGCACAAGATTGGTTAAAAACCCTAATTGGACAAGAATAAGCCTAGGGAGAACGAAAATGACCTAAATGTTAATCCAATGACACAACTCAACTTATTGGATGCACAAGATCGGTTAAAAACCCTAATTGGACTAGAATAAGCCTAGGGAGGACGAAAATGACCTAATTGATCATCCAATGACACAAACACACCTATTGGATGCACAAGATTGGTTAAAAACCCTAATTGGACAAGAATATGCCTAGCGAGGACGAAAATGACCTAATTGATCATCCAATGACACAACACACCTATTGGATGCACAAGATTGGTTAAAAACCCTAATTGGACAAGAATAAGCCTAGGGAGGACGAAAATGACCTAATTGATCATCCAATGACACAAACACACCTATTGGATGCACAAGATTGGTTAAAAACCCTAATTGGACAAGAATATGCCTAGGGAGGACGAAAATGACCTAAATATTATTTCAATGAAACAAACAAACTTATTGGATGCACAAGATTGGTTAAAAACCCTAATTGGACAAGAATAAGCATAGGGAGGACGAAAATGACCTAATTGATCATCCAATGACACAAACACACCTATTGGATGCACAAGATTGGTTAAAAACCCTAATTGGACAAGAATATGCCTAGGGAGGATGAAAATGACCTAAATGTTAATCCAATGACACAAATGAACTTATTGGATGCACAACATTGGTTAAAAACCCTAATTGGACAAGAATAAGCCTAGGGAGGACGAAAATGACCTAATTGATCATCCAATGACACAAACACACCTATTGGATGCACAAGTTTTGTTAAAAACCCTAATTGGACAAGAATATGCCTAGGGAGGACGAAAATGACCTAAATATTAATTCAATGACACAAACAAACTTATTGGATGCACAAGATTGGTTAAAAACCCTAATTGGACAAGAATAAGCCTAGGGAGAATGAAAATGACCTAAATGTTAATCCAATGACACAACTCAACTTATTGGATGCACAAGATTGGTTAAAAACCCTAATTGGAAAAGAATAAGCCTAGGGAGGACGAAAATGACCTAATTGGTCATCCAATGACACAAACACACCTATTGGATGCACAAGATTGGTTAAAAACCCTAATTGGACATGAATATGCCTAGGGAGGACGAAAATGACCTAATTGATCATCCAATGACACAAACACACCTATTGGATGCACAAGATTGGTTAAAAACCCTAATTGGACAAGAATATGCCTAGGGAGGACGAAAATGACCTAAATATTAATTCAATGACACAAACAAACTTATCGGATGCACAATACTGGTTAAAAACCCTAATTGGACAAGAATAAGCCTAGGGAGGACGAAAATGACCTAATTGATCATCCAATGACACAAACACACCTATTGGATGCACAAGATTGGTTAAAAACCCTAATTGGACAAGAATAAGCCTAGGGAGGACGAAAATGACCTAATTGATCATCCAATGACACAAACACACCAATTGGATGCACAAGATTGGTTAAAAACCCAAATTGGACAAGAATATGCCAAGGGAGGACGAAAATGACCTAAATATTAATTCAATGACACAAACAAACTTATCGGATGCACAAGATTGGTTAAAAACCCTAATTGGACAAGAATAAGCCTAGGGAGGACGAAAATGACCTAATTGATCATCCAATGACACAAACACACCTATTGGATGCACAAGATTGGTTAAAAACCCTAATTGGACAAGAATAAGCCTAGGGAGGACGAAAATGACCTAATTGATCGTCCAATGACACAAACACACCTATTGGATGCACAAGATTGTTTAAAAACCCTAGTTGGACAAGAATATGCCTAGGGAGGACGAAAATGACCTAATTGATCATCCAATGACACAAATGAACTTATTGGATGCACAAGATTGGTTAAAAACCCTAATTGGACAAGAATAAGCCTAGGGAGGACGAAAATAACCTAATTGATCATCCAATGACACAAACACACCTATTGGATGCACAAGATTGGTTAAAAACCCTAATTGGACAAGAATATGCCTAGGGAGGACGAAAATGACCTAATTGATCTTCCAATGACACAAACACACCTATTGGATGCACAAGATTGGTTAAAAACCCTAATTGGACAAGAATAAGCCTAGGGAGGACGAAAATGACCTAATTGATCATCCAATGACACAAATGAACTTATTGGATGCACAAGATTGGTTAAAATCCCTAATTGGACAAGAATATGCCTAGGGAGGACGAAAATGACCTAAATATTAATTCAATGACACAAACAAAGTTATTGGATGCACAAGATTGGTTAAAAACCCTAATTGGACAAGAATAAGCCTAGGGAGGACGAAAATGACCTAATTGATCATCGATTGAAACAAACACACCTATTGGATGCACAAGATTGGTTAAAAACCCTAATTGGACAAGAATAAGCCTAGGGAGGACGAAAATGACCTAATTGATCATCCAATAACACAAACACACCTATTAGATGCGCAAGATTGGTTTAAAACCCTAGTTGGACAAGAATATGCCTAGGGAGGACGAAAATGACCTAATTGATCATCCAATGACACAAATGAACTTATTGGATGCACAAGATTGGTTAAAAACCCTAATTGGACAAGAATAAGCCTAGGGAGGACGAAAATGACCTAATTGATCATCCAATGACACAAACACACCTATTGGAAGCACAAGATTGGTTAAAAACCCTAGTTGGACAAGAATATGCCTAGGGAGGACGAAAATGACCAAATTGATCATCCAATGACACAAATGAACTTATTGGATGCACAAGATTGGTTAAAAACCTTAATTGGACAAGAATAAGCATAGAAAAGACGAAAATGACCTAATTGATCATCCAATGACACAAACACACCTATTGGATGCACAAGATTGGTTAAAAACCCTAATTGGACAAGAATATGCCTAGGGAGGACGAAAATGACCTAAATATTAATACAATGACACAAACAAAGTTATTGGATGCACAAGATTGGTTAAAAACCCTAATTGGACAAGAATAAGCCTAGGGAGGACGAAAATGACCTAATTGATCATCCAATGACACATACACACCTATTGGATGCACAAGATTGGTTAAAAACCCTAATTGGACAAGAATAAGCCTAGGAAGGACGAAAATGACCTAATTGATCATCCAATGACACAAACACACCTATTGGATGCACAAGATTGGTTAAAAACCCTAATTGGACAAGAATATGCCTAGGGAGGACGAAAATGACCTAAATATTAATTCAATTACATAAACAAACTTGTTGAATGCACACGATTGGTTAAAAACCCTAATTGGACAAGAATAAGCCTAGGGAGGACGAAAATGACCTAATTGATCATCCAATGACACAAACACACCTATTGGATGCCCAAGATTGATTTAAAACCCTAGTTGGACAAGAATATGCCTAGGGAGGACGAAAATGACCTAATTGATCATCCAATGACACAAATGAACTTATTGGATGCACAACATTGGTTAAAAACCCTAATTGGACAAGAATAAGCCTAGGGAGGACGAAAATGACCTAATTGATCGTCCAATTACACAAACACAACTATTGGATGCACAAGATTGGTTAAAATCCCTAATTGGACAAGAATATGCCTAGGAAGGACGACAATGACCAAAATATTAATTCAATGACACAAACAAAGTTATTGGATGCAGAAGATTGGTTAAAAACCCTCATTGGACAAGAATAAGCCTAGGGAGGACGAAAATGATCTAATTGATCATCCAATGACACAAACACACCTATTGGAGGCACAAGATTGGTTAAAAACCCTAATTGGACAAGAATATGCCTAGGGAGGACGAACATGACCTAAATATTAATTCAATGACACAAACAAACTTATCGGATGCACAAGATTGGTTAAAATCCCTAATTGGAAAAGAATAAGACTAGGGAGGACGAAAATGACCTAATTGATCATCCAATGACACAAACACACCTATTGGGTGCACAAGATTGGTTGAAAACCCTAATTGGACAAGAATAAGCCTGGGGATGAAGAAAATGACCTAATTGATCATCCAATGACACAAACACACCTATTGGATGCACAAGATTGGTTAAAAACCCTAATTGGACAAGAATATGCCCAGGGAGGACGAAAATGACCTAATTGATCATCTAATGACACAAACACACCTATTGGATGCACAAGATTGGTTAAAAACCCTAATTGGACAAGAATAAGCCTAGAGAGGACGAAAATGACCTAATTGATCATCCAATGACACAAACACACCTATTGGATGCACAAGATTGGTTAAAAACCCTAATTGGACGAGAATAAGCCTAGGGAGGATGAAAATGACCTAATTGATCATCCAATGACACAAACACACCTATTGGATGCGCAAGATTGGTTTAAAACCCTAGTTGGACAAGAATATGCCTAGGGAGGACGAAAATGACCTAATTGATCATCCAATGACACAAATGAACTTATTGGATGCACAAGATTGGTTAAAAACCCTAATTGGACAAGAATAAGCGTAGGGAGGACGAAAATGACCTAATTGATCATCCAATGACACAAACACACCTATTGGATGCACAAGATTGGTTAAAAACCCTAATTTGACAAGAATAAGCCTAGGAAGGACGAAAATGACCTAATTGATCATCCAATGACACAAACACACCTATTGGATGCACAAGATTGGTTAAAAACCCTAATTGGACAAGAATATGCATAGGGAGGACGAAAATGACCTAAATATTAATTCAATGACACAAACAAAGTTATTGGATGCACAAGATTGGTTAAAAACCCTAATTGGACAAGAATAAGCCTAGGGAGGACGTAAATGACCTAATTGATCATCCAATGACACAAACACACCTATTTGATGCACAAGATTGGTTAAAAACCCTAATTGGACAAGAATATGCCTAGGGAGGACGAAAATGACCTAAATATTAATTCAATGACACAAACAAACTTATCGGATGCACAAGATTGGTTAAAGACTCTAATTGGACAAGAATAAGCCTAGGGAGGACGAAAATGACCTAATTGATCATCCAATGACACAAACACACCTATTGGATGCACAAGATTGGTTAAAAACCCTAATTGGACAAGAATATGCCTAGGGAGGACAAAAATGACCTAAATATTAATTTAATGACACAAACAAAGTTATTGGATGCACAAGATTGGTTAAAAACCCTAATTGGACAAGAATAAGCCTAGGGAGGACGTAAATGACCTAATTGATCATCCAATGACACAAACACACCTATTGGTTGCACAAGATTGGTTAAAAACCCTATTTGGACAAGAATATGCCTAGGGAGGACGAAAATGACCTAAATATTAATTCAATGACACAAGCAAACTTATCGGATGCACAAGATTGGTTAAAAACCCTAATTGGACAAGAATAAGCCTAGGGAGGACGAAAATGACCTAATTGATCATCCAATGACACAAACACACCTATTGGATGCACAAGATTGGTTAAAAACCCTAATTGGACAAGAATATGCCTAGGGAGGACGAAAATGACCTAAATATTAATTCAATGACACAAACAAAGTTATTGGATGCACAAGATTGATTAAAAACCCTAATTTGACAAGAATAAGTCTAGGTAGGACGAAAATGACCTAATTGATCATCCAATGACACAAACACACCTATTGGATGCACAAGATTGGTTAAAAACCCTAATTGGACATGAATAAGCCTAGGGACGACGAAAACGACCTAATTGATCATCCATTGACACAAACACACCTATTGGATGAACAAGATTGGTTAAAAACCCTAATTGGACAAGAATAAGCCTAGGGAGGACGAAAATGACCTAATTGATCATCCAATGACACAAACACACCTATTGGATGCACAAGATTGGTTAAAAACCCTAATTGGACAAGAATATGCCTAGGGAGGACGAAAATGACCTAAATATTAATTCAATGACACAAACAAAGTTATTGGATGCACAAGATTGGTTAAAAACCCTAATTGGACAAGAATAAGCCTAGGGAGGACGAAAATGACCTAATTGATCATCCAATGACACAAACACACCTATTGGATGCACAAGATTGGTTAAAAACCCTAATTGGACAAGAATATGCCTAGGGAGGACGAAAATGACCTAAATATTAATTCAATGACACAAACAAAGTTATTGGATGCACAAGATTGGTGAAAAACCCTAATTGGACAAGAATAAGCCTAGGGGGAACGAAAATGACCTAATTGATCATCCAATGACACAAACACACCTATTGGATGCACAAGATTGGTTAAAAACCCTAATTGGACAAGAATATGCCTAGGGAGGACGAAAATGACCTAAATATTAATTCAATGACACAAACAAAGTTATTGGATGCACAAGATTGGTTAAAAACCCTAATTGGACAAGAATAAGCCTAGGGAGGACGAAAATGACCTAATTGATCATCCAATGACACAAACACACCTATTGGATGCACAAGATTGGTTAAAAACCCTAATTGGACAAGAATATGCCTAGGGAGGACGAAAATGACCTAAATATTAATTCAATGACACAAACCAAGTTATTGGATGCACAAGATTGGTTAAAAACCCTAATTGGACAAGAATAAGTCTAGGGAGCACGAAAATGACCTAATTGATCATCCAATAACACAAATGAACTTATTGGATGCACAAGATTGGTTAAAAACCCTAATTGGACAAGAATAAGCCTAGTGAGGATGAAAATGACCTAATGGATCATCCAATGACACAAACACACCTATTGGAAGCACAAGATTGGTTAAAAACCCTAGTTGGACAAGAATTTGCCTAGGGAGGACGAAAAAGACCTAATTGATCATCCAATGACACAAATGAACTTATTGGATGCCCAAGATTGGTTAAAAACCCTAATTGGACAAGAATAAGCCTAGGGAGGACGAAAATGACCTAATTGATCATCCAATGACACAAACACACCTATTGGATGCACAAGATTGGTTAAAAACACTAATTGGACAAGAATAAGCCTAGGGAGGAAGAAAATGACCTAATATATCATCCAATGACACAAACACACCTATTGGATGCACAAGATTGGTTAAAAACCCTAATTGGACAAGAATAAGCCTAGGGAGGACGAAAATGACCTAATTGATCATCCAATGACACAAACACACCTATTGGATGCACAAGATTGGATAGAAACCCTAATTGGACAAGAATAAGCCTAGGGAGGACGAAAATGACCTAATTGATCATCCAATGACACAAACACACCTATTGGATGCACAAGATTGGTTAAAAACCCTAATTGGACAAGAATAAGCCTAGGGAGGACGAAAATGACCTAATTGATCATCCAATGACACAAACACACCTATTGGATGCACAAGATCGGTGAAAAACCCTAGTTGGACAAGAATATGCCTAGGGAGGACGAAAATGACCTAATTGATCATTCAATGACACAACTGAACTTATTGGATGCACAAGATTGGTTAAAAACCCTAATTGGACAAGAATAAGCCTAGGGAGGACGAAAATGACCTAATTGATCATCCAACAACACAAACACACCTATTGGATGCACAAGATTGGTTAAAAACCCTAATTGGACAAGAATAAGCCTAGGGAGGACGAAAATGACCTAATTGATCATCCAATGACACAAACACACCTATTGGATGCACAAGATTGGTTAAAAACCCTAATTGGACAAGAATATGCCTAGGGAGGGCGAAAATGACCTAATTGATCATCCAATGACACAAACACACCTATTGGATGCACAAGATCGGTTAAAAACCCTAATTGGACAAGAATAAGCCTAGGGAGGACGAAAATGACCTAATTGATCATCCAATGACACAAACACACCTATTGGATGCACAAGATGGGTTAAAAACCCTAATTGGACAAGAATATGCCTAGGGAGGACGAAAATCACCTAAATGTTAATCCAATGACACAAATGAACTTATTAGATGTACAAGATTGGTTCAAAACCCTAATTGGACAAGAATAAGTCTAGGGAGGACGAAAATGACCTAATTGATCATCCAATGACACAAACACACCTATTGGACGCACAAGATTGTTCTAAAACTCTAATTGGACAAGATAATACCTAGGGAGGACGAAAATGACCTAAATGTTAATCCAATGACACAAATGAACGTATTGGAGGCACAAGATTGGTTAAAAACCCTAATTGGACAAGAATAAGCCTAGGGAGGACGAAAATGACCTAATTGATCATCCAATGACACAAACACACCTATTGGATGCACAAGATTGGTTAAAAACCCTAATTGGACAAGAATATGCCTAGGGAGGATGAAAATGACCTAAATGTTAATCCAATGACACAACTCAACTTATTGGATGCACAAGATTGGTTAAAAACCCTAATTGGACAAGAATAAGCCTAGGGAGGACGAAAATGACCTAATTGATCATCCAATGACACAAACACACCTATTAGATGCACAAGATTGGTTAAAAACCCTAATTGGACAAGAATAAGCCTAGGGAGGACGAAAATGACCTAATTGATCATCCAATGACACAAACACACCTATTAAATGCACAAGATTGGTTAAAAACCCTAATTGGACCAGAATATGCCTAGGGAGGACGAAAATGACCTAATTGATCATCCAATGACACAAACACACCTATTGGATGCACAAGATTGGTTAAAAACCCTAATTGGACAAGAATAAGCCTAGGGAGGACGAAAATGACCTAATTGATCATCCAATGACACAAACACACCTATTGGATGCACAAGATTGGTTAAAAACCCTAATTGGACAAGAATATGCCTAGGGAGTACGAAAATGACCTAATTGATCATCCAATGACACAAACACACCTATTGGATGAACAAAATTGGACAAGAATAAGCCTAGGGAGGACGAAAATGACCTAATTGATCATCCAATGACACAAACACACCTATTAGATGCACAAGATTGGTTAAAAACCCTAATTGGACAAGAATATGCCTAGGGAGGACGTAAATGACCTAATTGATCATCCAATGACACAAACACACCTATTGGATGCACAAGATTGGTTAAAAACCCTAATTGGACAAGAATTTGCCTAGGGAGGACGAAAATGACCTAATTGATCATCCAATGACACAAACACACCTATTGGATGCACAATATTGGTTAAAAACCCTAATTGGACAAGAATAAGCCTAGGGAGGACGAAAATGACCTAATTGATCATCCAATGACACAAACACACCTATTGGATGCACAAGATTGGTTAAAACCCTAATTGGACAAGAATAAGCCTAGGGAGGACGAAAATAACCTAATTGATCATCCAATGACACAAACACACCTATTGGATGCACAAGAATGGTTAAAAACCCTAATTGGACAAGAATATGCCTAGGGAGGCCGAAAATGACCTAAATGTTAATCCAATGACACAAATGAACTTATTGGATAGCCAAGATTGGTTAAAAACCCTAATTGGACAAGAATAAGCCTAGGGAGGACGAAAATGACTAAATGTTTATCCAATGACACAACTCAACTTATTGGATGCACAAGATTGGTTAAAAACCCTAATTGGACAAGAATAAGCCTAGGGAGGACGAAAATGACCTAAATGTTAATCCAATGACACAACTCAACTTATTGGATGCACAAGATTGGTTAAAAACCCTAATTGGACAAGAATAAGCCTAGGGAGGACGAAAATGAATTAATTGATCATCCAATGACACAAACACACCTATTGGATGCACAAGATTCGTTAAAAACCCTAATTGGACAAGAATATGCCTAGGGAGGACGAAAATGACCTAATTGATCATCCAATGACAAAACACACCTATTGGATGCACAAGATTCGTTAAAAACCCTAATTGGACAAGAATATGCCTAGGGAGGACGAAAATGACCTAATTGATCATCCAATGACACAAACACACCTATTGGATGCACAAGATTGGTTAAAAACCCTAATTGGACAAGAATAAGCCTAGGGAGGACGAAAATGACCTAATTGATCATCCAATGACACAAACACACCTATTGGATGCACAAGATTGGTTAAAAACCCTAATTGGACAAGAATATGCCTAGGGAGGACGAAAATGACCTAAATATTAATTCAATGACACAAACAAACTTATTGGATGCACAAGATTGGTTAAAAACCATAATTGGACAAGAATAAGCCTAGGGCGGACGAAAATGACCTAATTGATCATCCAATGACACAAACACACCTATTGGATGCACAAGATTGGTTAAAAACCCTAATTGGACAAGAATAAGCCAAGGGAGGACGAAAATGACCTAATTGATCATCCAATGACACAAACACACCTATTGGATGCACAAGATTGGTTAAAACCCTAATTGGACAAGAATAAGCCTAGGGAGGACGAAAATGACCTAATTGATCATCCAATGACACAAACACACCTATTGGATGCACAAGAATGGTTAAAACCCTAATTGGACAAGAATAAGCCTAGGGAGGACAAAAATGACCTAATTGATCATCCAATGACACAAACACACCTATTGGATGCACAAGATTGGTTTAAAACCCTAGTTGGACAAGAATATGCCTAGGGAGCACGAAAATGACCTAATTGATCATCCAATGACACAAATGAAATTATTGGATGCACAAGATTGGTTAAAAACCCTAATTGGACAAGAATAAGCCTAGGGAGGACGAAAATGACCTAATTGATCATCCAATGACACAAACACACCTATTGGATGCACAAGTTTGGTTAAAAACCCTAATTGGACAAGAATAAGCCTAGGAAGGACAAAAATGACCTAATTGAACATCCAATGACACAACCACACCTATTGGATGCACAAGATTGGTTAAAAACCGTAATTGGACAATAATATGCCTAGGGAGGACGAAAATGACCTAAATATTAATTCAATGACACAAACAAAGTTATTAGATGCACAAGATTGGTTAAAAACCCTAATTGGACAAGAATAAGCCTAGTGAGGACGAAAATGACCTAATTGATCATCCAATGACACAAACACACCTATTGGATGCACAAGATTGGTTAAAAACCCTAATTGGACAAGAATAAGCCTAGGGAGGAAGAAAATGACCTAATTTATCATCCAATGACACAAACACACCTATTGGATGCACAAGATTGGTTAAAAACCCTAATTGGACAACAAAAAGCCTAGGGAGGACGAAAATTACCTAATTGATCCTCCAATGACACAAACACACCTATTGGATGCAAAAGATTGGTTAAAAACCCTAATTGGACAAGAATATGCCTAGGGAGGACGAAAATGACCAAAATATTAATTCAATGACACAAACAAAGTTATTGGATGCACAAGATTGGTGAAAAACCCTAATTGGACAAGAATAAGCCTAGGGAGGA
>JBBPBR010000961.1:0-15962 GCA_037974775.1 Cicer pinnatifidum
AATGTGACCTAATTGATCATCCAATGACACAAACACACCTATTGGATGCACAAGATTGGTTAAAAACCCTAATTGGACAAGAATATGCCTAGGGAGGACGAAAATGACCTAAATATTAATTCAATGACACAAACAAAGTTATTGGATGCACAAGATTGGTTAAAAACCCTAATTGGACAAGAATATGCATAGGGAGGACGAAAATGACCTAAATATTAATTCAATGACACAAACAAAGTTATTGGATGCACAAGATTGGTTAAAAATCCTAATTGCACAAGAATACCCCTAGGGAGGACGAAAATGACCTAATTGATCATCCAATGACACAAACACACCTATTGGATGCACAAGATTGGTTAAAAACCCTAATTGGACAAGAATAAGCCTATGGAGGAAGAAAATGACCTAATATATCATCCAATGACACAAACACACCTATTGGATGCACAAGATTGGTTAAAAACCCTAATTGGACAAGAATAAGCCTAGGGAGGACGAAAATGACCTAATTGATCACCCAATGACACAAACACACCTATTGGATGCACAAGATTGGTTAAAACCCTAATTGGACAAGAATAAGCCTAGGGAGGACGAAAATGACCTAATTGATCATCCAATGACACAAACACACCTATTGGATGCACAAGAATGGTTAAAACCCTAATTGGACAAGAATAAGCCTAGGGAGGACAAAAATGACCTAATTGATCATCCAATGACACAAACACACCTATTGGATGCACAAGATTGGTTTAAAACCCTAGTTGGACAAGAATATTCCTAGGGAGGACGAAAATGACCTAATTGATCATCCAATGACACAAATGAAATTATTGGATGCACAAGATTGGTTAAAAACCCTAATTGGACAAGAATAAGCCTAGGGAGGACGAAAATGACCTAATTGATCATCCAATGACACAAACACACCTATTGGATGCACAAGATTTGTTAAAAACCCTAATTGGACAAGAATATGCCTAGGGAGGACGAAAATGACCTAAATGTAAATCCAATGACACAAATGAACTTATTGGATGCACAAGATTGGTTAAAAACCCTAATTGGACAAGAATAAGCCTAGGGAGGACGAAAATGACCTAATTGATCATCCAATGACACAAACACACCTATTGGATGCACAAGATTGGTTAAAAACCCTAATTGGACAAGAATAAGCCTAGGGAGGACAAAAATGACCTAATTGATCATCCAATGACATAAACACACCTATTGGATGCACAAGATTGGTTAAAAACCCTAATTGGACAAGAATAAGTCTAGGGTGGACGAAAATGACCTAATTGATCATCCAATGACATAAACACACCTATTGGATGCACAAGATTGGTTAAAAACCCTAATTGGACAAGAATAAGCCTAGGGAGGACGAAAATGACCTAATTGATCATCCATTGCCACAAACACACCTATTGGATGCACAAGATTGGTTTAAAACCCTAATTGGACAAGATATGCCTAGGGAGGACGAAAATGACCTAATTGATCATCCAATGACACAAACACACCTATTGGATGCACAAGATTGGTTAAAAACCCTAATTGGACAAGAATATGCCTAGGGAGGACGAAAATGACCTAAATATTAATTCAATGAAACAAACAAACTTATTGGATGCACAAGATTGGTTAAAAACCCTAATTGGACAAGAATATGCCTAGGGAGGACGAAAATGACCTAATTGATCATCCAATGACAAAAACACACCTATTGGATGCACAAGATTGGTTAAAAACCCTAATTGGTAAAGAATAAGCCTTGGGAGGACGAAAATGACCTAATTGATCATCCAAAGACACAAACACATCTATTGGATGCACAAGATTGGTTAAAAACCTTAGTTGGACAAGAATATACCTAGGGAGGACGAAAATGACCTAATTGATCATCCAATGACACAAATGAACTTATTGGATGCACAAGATTGGTTAAAAACCCTAATTGGACAAGAATAAGCCTAGGGAGGACGAAAATGACCTAATTGATCATCCAATGACACAAACACACCTATTGGAAGCACAAGATTGGTTAAAAACCCAAATTGGACAAGAATATGCCTAGGGAGGACGAAAATGACCTAAATGTTAATCCAATGACACAAATGAACTTATTGGATGCACAAGATTGGTTAAAAACCCTAATTGGACAAGAATATGCCTAGGGAGGACGAAAATGACATAATTGATCATCCAAAGAGACAAACAAACCTATTGGATGCACAAGATTGGTTAAAAACCCTAATTGGACAAGAATAAGCCTAGGGAGGACGAAAATGACCTAATTGATCATCCAATGACACAAACACACCTATTGGATGCACAAGATTGGTTAAAAACCCTAATTGGACAAGAATATGCCTAGGGAGGACGAAAATGACTTAATTAATCATCCAATGACACAAACACACCTATTGGATGCACAAGATCGGTTAAAAACCCTAATTGGACAAGAATAAGCCTAGGGAGGACGAAAATGACCTAATTGATCATCCAATGACACAAACACACCTATTGGATGCACAAGATTGGTTAAAAACCCTAATTGGACAAGAATATGCCTAGGGAGAGCGAAAATGACCTTATTGATCTTCCAATGACACAAATGAACTTATTGGATGCACAAGATTAGTTAAAAACCCTAATTGGACAAGAATAAGCCTAGGGAGGACGAAAATAACCTAATTGATCATCCAATGACACAAACACACCTATTGGATGCACAAGATTGGTCTAAAACTCTAATTGGACAAGAATATGCCTAAGGAGGACGAAAATGACCTAAATGTTAATCCAATGACACAAATGAACTTATTGGATGCACAAGATTGGTTAAAAACCCTAATTGGACAAGAATAAGCCTAGGGAGGACGAAAATGACCTAAATGTTAATGCAATGACACAACTCAACTTATTGGAAGCACAAGATTGGTTAAAAACCCTAATTGGACAAGAATAAGCCTACGGAGGACGAAAATGACCTAATTGAGCATCCAATGACACAAACACACCTATTGGATGCACAAGATTGGTTAAAAACCCTAATTGGACAAGAATATGCCTAGGGAGGACGAAAATGACCTAAATATTAATTCAATGACACAAACAAAGTTATTGGATGCACAAGATTGGTTAAAAACCCTAATTGGACAAGAATAAGCCGAGGGAGGACGAAAATGACCTAATTGATCATCCAATGACACAAACACACCTATTGGATGCACAAGATTGGTTAAAAACCCTAGTTGGACAAGAATAAGCCTAGGGAGGACGAAAATGACCTAATTGATCATCCAATGACACCAATGAACTTATTGGATGCACAAGATTGGTTAAAAACCCTAATTGGACAAGAATAAGCCTAGGGAGGACGAAAATGACCTAATTGATCATCCAATGACACAAACACACCTATTGGATGCACAAGATTGGTTAAAAACCCTAATTGGACAAGAATATGCCTAGGGAGGACTAAAATGACCTAATTGATCATCCATTGCCACAAACACACCTATTGGACGCACAAGATTGGTTAAAAACCCTAATTGGACAAGAATAAGCCTAGGGAGGACAAAAATGACCTAATTGATCATCCAATGACACAAACACACCTATTGGATGCACAAGATTGGTTAAAAACCCTAATTGGACAAGAATAAGCCTAGGTAGGACGAAAATGACCTAATTGATCATCCAATGACACAAATGAACTTATTGGATGCACAAGATTGGTTAAAAACCCTAATTGGACAAGAATAAGCCTAGGGAGGACGAAAATGACCTAATTGATCATCCAATGACACAAACACACCTATTGGATGCACAAGATTGGTTAAAAACCCTAGTTGAACAAGAATAAGCCTAGGGAGGACGAAAATGACCTAATTGATCATCCAATGACACAAATGAACTTATTGGATGCACAAGATTGGTTAAAAACCCTAATTGGACAAGAATAAGCCTAGGGAGGACGAAAATGACCTAATTGATCATCCAATGACACAAACACACCTATTGGATGCACAAGATTGGTTAAAAACCCTAACTGGACAAGAATATGCCTAGGGAGGACGAAAATGACCTAAATGTTAATCCAATGACACAAATGAACTTATTGGATGCACAAGATTGGTTAAAAACCCTAATTGGACAAGAATAAGCCTAGGGAGGACGAAAATGACCTAATTGATCATCCAATGACACAAACACACCTATTGGATGCACAAGATTGGTTAAAAACCCAAATTGCACAAGAATATGCCTAGGGAGGAGGAAAGTGACCTAATTGATCATTCAATGACGCAAACACACCTATTGGATGCACAAGATTGGTTAAAAACCCTAATTCGACTAGAATATGCCTAGGGAGGACGAAAATGACCTAAATGTTAATCCAATGACACAAATGAACTTATTGGATGCACAAG
The DNA here is from genome assembly GCA_037974775.1 of Cicer pinnatifidum. NCBI lineage: Eukaryota > Viridiplantae > Streptophyta > Magnoliopsida > Fabales > Fabaceae > Cicer > Cicer pinnatifidum. The sequence continues at coordinate 4,452 of JBBPBR010000961.1, forward strand.
ATTGGTTAAAAACCCTAATTGGACAAGAATAAGCCTAGGGAGGACGAAAATGACCTAATTGATCATCCAATGACACAAACACACCTATTGGATGCACAAGATTGGTTAAAAACCCTAATTGGACAAGAATAAGCCTAGGGAGGAAGAAAATGACCTAATTGATCATCCAATGACACAAACACACCTATTGGATGCACCAGATTGGTTAAAAACCTTAATTGGACAAGAATATGCCTAAGGAGGACGAAAATGACCTAAATGTTAATCCGATGACACAAATGAACTTTATTGGATGCACAATATTGGTTAAAAACCCTAATTGGACAAGAATAAGCCTAGGGAGGACGAAAATGACCTAATTGATCATCCAATGGCACAAACACACATATTGGATGCACAAGATTGGTTAAAAACCCTAATTGGACAAGAATATGCCTAGGGAGGACGAAAATGACCTAAATGTTAATCCAATGACACAAATGAACTTATTGGATGCACAAGATCGGTTAAAAACCCTAATAGGACAAGAATAAGCCTAGGGAGGACTAAAATGACCTAATTGATCATCCAATGACACAAACACACCTATTGGATGCACAAGATTTGTTAAAAACCCTAATTGGACAAGAATAAGCCTAGGGAGGACGAAAATGACCTAATTGATCATCCAATGACACAAACACACCTATTGGATGAACAAGATTGGTTAAAAACCCTAATTAATAAAGAATAAGCCTAGGGAGGACGAAAATGACCTAATTGATCATCCAATGACTCAAACACACCTATTGGATGCACAAGATTGGTTAAAAACCCTAGTTGGAAAAGAATATGCCTAGGGAGGACGAAAATGACCTAATTGATCATCCAATGACACAAATGAACTTATTGGATGCACAAGATTGGTTAAAAACCCTAATTGGACAAGAATAAGCCTAGGGAGGACGAAAATGACCTAATTGATCATCCAATGACACAAACACACCTATTGGATGCACAAGATTGGTTAAAAACCCTAATTGGACAAGAACATGCCTAGGGAGGACGAAAATGACCTAATTGATCATCGAATGACACAAACACACCTATTGGATGCACAAGATTGGTTAAAAACCCAAATTGGACAAGAATAAGACTAGGGAGGACGAAAATGACCTAATTGATCATCCAATGAAACAAACTCACCTATTGAATGCACAAGATTGGTTTAAAACCCTAGTTGGACAAGAATATGCCTAGGGAGGACGAAAATGACCTAATTGATCATCCAATGACACAAATGAACTTATTGGATGCACAAGATTGGTTAAAAACCCTAATTGGACAAGAATAAGCCTAGGGAGGACGAAAATGACCTAATTGATCATCCAATGACACAAACACACCTATTGGATGCACAAGATTGGTTAAAAACCCTAATTGGACAAGAATATTCCTAGGGAGGACGAAAATGACCTAAATATTAATTCAATGACACAAACAAAGTTATTGGATGCACAAGATTGGTTAAAAACCCTAATTGGACAAGAATAAGCCTAGGAATGACGAAAATGACCTAATTGATCATCCAATGACACAAACACACCTATTGGATGCACAAGATTGGTTAAAAACCCTAATTGGACAAGAATATGCATAGGGAGGACGAAAATGACCTAAATATTAATTCAATGACACAAACAAAGTTATTGGATGCACAAGATTGGTTAAAAAAACTAATTGCACAAGAATAACCCTAGGGAGGACGAAAATGACCTAATTGATCATCCAATGACACAAACACACCTATTGGATGCACAAGATTGGTTAAAAACCCTAATTGGACAAGAATAAGCCTAGGGAGGAAGAAAATGACCTAATATATCATCCAATGACACAAACACTCCTATTGGATGCACAAGATTGGTTAAAAACCCTAATTGGACAAGAATAAGCCTAGCGAGGACGAAAATGACCTAATTGATCATCCAATGACACAAACACACCTATTGGATGCAGAAGATTGGTTAAAACCCTAATTGGACAAGAATAAGCCTAGGGAGGACGAAAATGACCTAATTGATCATCCAATGACACAAACACACCTATTGGATGCACAAGAATGGTTAAAACCCTAATTGGACAAGAATAAGCCTAGGGAGGACAAAAATGACCTAATTGATCATCCAATGACACAAACACACCTATTGGATGCACAAGATTGGTTTAAAACCCTAGTTGGACAAGAATATGCCTAGGGAGGTCGAAAATGACCTAATTGATCATCCAATGACACAAATGAAATTATTGGATGCACAAGATTGGTTAAAAACCCTAATTGGACAAGAATAAGCCTAGGGAAGCAAAAATGACCTAATTGATCATCCAATGACACAAACACACCTATTGGATGCACAAGTTTGGTTAAAAACCCTAATTGGACAAGAATAAGCCTAGGAAGGACAAAAATGACCTAATTGAACATCCAATGACACAACCACACCTATTGGATGCACAAGATTGGTTAAAAACCCTAATTGGACAATAATATGCCTAGGGAGGACGAAAATGACCTAAATATTAATTCAATGACACAAACAAAGTTATTGGATGCACAAGATTGGTTAAAAACCCTAATTGGACAAGAATAAGCCTAGTGAGGACGAAAATGACCTAATTGATCATCATATGACACAAACACACCTATTGGATGCACAAGATTGGTTAAAAACCCTAATTGGACAAGAATAAGCCTAGGGAGGAAGAAAATGACCTAATTTATCATCCAATGACACAAACACACCTATTGGATGCACAAGATTGGTTAAAAACCCTAATTGGACAAGAAAAAGCCTAGGGAGGACGAAAATGACCTAATTGATCATCCAATGACACAAAAACACCTATTGGATGCAAAAGATTGGTTAAAAACCCTAATTGGACAAGAATATGCCTAGGGAGGACGAAAATGACCAAAATATTAATTCAATGACACAAACAAAGTTATTGGATGCACAAGATTGGTGAAAAACCCTAATTGGACAAGAATAAGCCTAGGGAGGACGAAAATGACCTAATTGATCATCCAATGACACAAACACACCTATTGGATGCACAAGAATGGTTAAAAACCCTAATTGGACAAGAATATGCCTAGGGAGGACGAACATGACCTAAATATTAATTCAATGAGACAAACAAACTTATCGGATGCACAAGATTGGTTAAAAACCCTAAATGGACAAGAATAAGCCTAGGGAGGACGAAAATGACCTAATTGATCATCCAATGACACAAACACACCTATTGGATGCACAAGATTGGTTAAAACCCTAATTGGACAACAATAAGCCTAGGGAGGACGAAAATGACCTAATTGATCATCCAATGACACAAACACACCTATTGGATGCACAAGATTGGTTTAAAACCCTAGTTGGACAAGAATATGCCTAGGGAGGACGAAAATGACCTAATTGATCATCCAATGACACAAATGAAATTATTGGATGCACAAGATTGGTTAAAAACCCTAATTGGACAAGAATAAGCCTAGGGAGGACGAAAATGACCTAATTGATCATCCAATGACACAAACACACCTATTGGATGCACAAGTTTGGTTAAAAACCCTAACTGGACAAGAATAAGCCTAGGAAGGACAAAAATGACCTAATTGAACATCCAATGACACAACCACACCTATTGGATGCACAAGATTGGTTAAAAACCCTAATTGGACAAGAATATGCCTAGGGAGGATGAAAATGACCTAAATATTAATTCAATGACACAAACAAAGTTATTGGATGCACAAGATTGGTTAAAAACCCTAATTGGACAAGAATAAGCCTAGTGAGGACGAAAATGACCTAATTGATCATCCAATGACACAAACACACCTATTGGATGCACAAGATTGGTTAAAAACCCTAATTGGACAAGAATAAGCCTAGGGAGGACGAAAAAGACCTAATTGATTATCCAATGACACAAACACACCTATTGGAAGCACAAGATTGGTTAAAAACCCTAATTGGACAAGAATATTCCTAGGGAGGACGAAAATGACCTAAATGTTAATCCAATGACACAAATGAACTTATTGGATGCACAAGATTGGTTAAAAACCCTAATTGGACAAGAATAAGCCTAGGGAGGATCAAAGTGACCTAATTGATCATCCAATGAGATAAACACTCCTATTGGATGCACAAGATTGGTTAAAAACCCTAATTGGACAAGAATATGCCTAGGGAGGACGAAAATGACCTAAATATTAATTCAATGACACAAACAAACTTATTGGATGCACAAGATTGGTTAAAAACCCTAATTGGACAAGAATAAGCCTAGGGAGGACGAAAATGACCTAATTGGTCATCCAATGACACAAACACACCTATTGGAATCACAAGATTGGTTAAAAACCCTAATTGGACAAGAATATGCCTAGGGAGGACGAAAATGACCTAAATATTAATTCAATAACACAAACAAAGTTATTGGATGCACAAGATTGGTTAAAAACCCTAATTGGACAAGAATAAGCCTAGGGAGGACGAAAATGACCTAATTGATCATCCAATGACACAAACACACCTATTGGATGCACAAGATTGGTTAAAAACCCTAATTGGACAAGAATATGCCTAGGGAGGACGAAAATGACCTAAATATTAATTCAATGACGCAAACAAACTTATCGTATGCACAAGATTGGTTAAAAATCCTAATTGGACAAGAATAAGCCTAGGGAGGACGAAAATGACCTAATTGATCATCCAATGACACAAACACACCTATTGGATGCACAAGATTGGTTAAAAACCCTAATTGGACAAGAATATGCCTAGGGAGGACGAAAATGACCTAAATATTAATTCAATGACACAAACAAACTTATCGGATGCACAAGATCGGTTAAAAACCCTAATTGGACAAGAATAAGCCTAGGGAGGACGAAAATGACCTAATTGATCATCCAATGACACAAACACACCTATTGGATGCACAAGATTGGTTAAAAACCCTAATTGGACAAGAATATGCCTAGGGAGGAAGAAAATGACTTAAATGTTAATCCAATGACACAAATGAACTTATTGGATGCACAAGATTGGTTAAAAACCCTAATTGGACAAGAATAAGCCTAGGGAGGACGAAAATGACCTAATTGATCATCCAATGACACAAACACACCTATTGGATGCACAAGATTGGTTAAAAACCCTAATTGGACAAGAATATGCCTAGGGAGGAGGAAAATTTCCTAAATATTAATTCAATGACACAAACAAAGTTATTGGATGCACAAGATTGGTTAAAAACCCTAATTGGACAAGAATAAGCCTAGGGAGGACGAAAATGACCTAATTGATCATCCAATGACACAAACACACCTATTGGATGCACAAGATTGGTTAAAAACCCTAATTGGACAAGAATATGCCTAAGGATGACGAAAATGACCTAATTGATCATCCAATGACACAAACACACCTATTGGATGCACAAGATTGGTTAAAAACCCTAATTGGACAAGAATAAGCCTAGGGAGGACGAAAATGACCTAATTGATCATCCAATGACGCAAACACACCTATTGGATGCAAAAGATTGGTTAAAAACCCTAATTGGACAAGAATATGCCTAGGGAGGACGAAAATGAACAAAATATTAATTCAATGACACAAACAAAGTAATTGGATGCACAAGATTGGTGAAAAACCCTAATTGGACAAGAATAAGCCTAGGGAGGACGAAAATGACCTAATTGATCATCCAATGACACAAACACACCTATTGGATGCACAAGATTGGTTAAAAACCCTAATTGGACAAGAATATGCCTAGGGAGGACGAACATGACCTAAATATTAATTCAATGACACAAACAAACTTATCGGATGCACATGATTGGTTAAAAACCCGAATTGGACAAGAATAAGCCTAGGGAGGACGAAAATGACCTAATTGATCATCCAATGACACAAACACACCTATTGGATGCACAAGATTGGTTAAAAACGATAATTGGACAAGAATAAGCGTAGGGAGGACGAAAATGACCTAATTGATCATCCAATGACACAAACACACCTATTGGATGCACAAGATTGGTTAAAAACCCTAATTGGACAAGAATATGCCTAGGGAGGACGAAAATGACCTAAATATTAATTCAATGACACAAACAAACTTATTGGATGCACAAGATTGGTCAAAAACCCTAATTGGACAAGAATAAGCCTAGGAAGGACGAAAATGACCTAATTGATCATCCAATGACACAAACACACCTATTGGATGCACAAGATTGGTTAAAAACCCTAGTTGGACAAGAACATGCATAGGGAGGACGAAAATCACCTAATTGATCATCCAATGACACTAATGAACTTATTGGATGCACAAGATTGGTTAAAAACCCTAATTGGACAAGAATAAGCCTAGGGAGGACGAAAATGACCTAATTGATCATCCAATGACACAAACACACCTATTGGATGCACAAGATTGGTTAAAAACCCTTACTGGACAAGAATATGCCTAGGGAGGACGAATATGACCTAATTGATCATCCAATGACACAAACAAACCTATTGGATGCACAAGATTGGTTAAAAACCCTAATTGGACAAGAATATGCCTAGGGAGGACGAAAATGACCTAAATATTAATTCAATAACACAAACAAAGTTATTGGATGCACAAGATTGGTTAAAAACCCTAATTGCACAAGAATAAGCCTAAGGAGGACGAAAATGACCTAATTGATCATCCAATGACACAAACACACCTATTGGATGCACAAGATTGGTTAAAAACCCGAATTGGACAAGAATATGCCTAGGGAGGACGAACATGACCTAAATATTAATTCAATGACACAAACAAACTTATCGGATGCACATGATTGGTTAAAAACCCTAATTGGACAAGAATAAGCATTGGGAGGACGAAAATGATCTAATTGATCATCCAATGACACAAACACACCTATTGGATGCATAAGATTGGTAAAAAACCCTAATTGGACAAGAATAAGCCTAGGGAGGACAAAAATGACCTAATTGATCATCCAATGACACAAACACACCTATTGGATGCACAAGGTTGGTTAAAAACCCTAATTGGACAAGAATATGCCTAGGGAGGACGAAAATGACCTAATTGATCATCCAATGACACAAACAGACCTATTGGATGCACAAAATTGGTTAAAAACCCTAGTTGGACAAGAACATGCATAGGGAGGACGAAAATGACCTAATTGATCATCCAATGACACTAATGAACTTATTGGATGCACAAGATTGGTTAAAAAACCTAATTGGACAAGAATAAGCCTAGCGAGGACGAAAATCACCTAATTGATCATCCAATGACACAAACACACCTATTGGAAGCACAAGATTGGTTAAAAACCCTAATTGGACAAGAATATGCCTAGGGAGGACGAAAATGACCTAAATATTAATTCAATGACACAAACAAAGTTATTGGATGCACAAGATTGGTTAAAAACCCTAATTGGACAAGAATAAGCCTAGGGAGGACGAAAATGACCTAATTGATCATCCAATGACACAAACACACCTATTGGATGCACAAGATTGGTTAAAAACCCTAATTGGACAAGAATATGCCTAGGGAGGACGAACATGACCTAAATATTAATTCAATGAGACAAACAAACTTATCGGATGCACAAGATTGGTTAAAAACCCTAATTAGACAAGAATAAGCCTAGGGAGGACGAAAATGACCTAATTGATCATCCAATGACATAAACACACCTATTGGATGCACAAGATTGGTTAAAACCCTAATTGGACAAGAATAAGCCTAGGGAGGACGAAAATGACCTAATTGATCATCCAATGACACAAACACACCTATTGGATGCACAAGATTGGTTTAAAACCCTAGTTAGACAAGAATATGCCTAGGGAGGACGAAAATGACCTAATTGATCATCCAATGACACAAATGAAATTATTGGATGCACAAGATTGGTTTAAAACCTTAATTGGACAAGAATAAGCCTAGGGAGGACGAAAATGACCTAATTGATCATCCAATGACACAAACACACCTATTGGATGCACAAGATTGGTTAAAAACCCTAATTGGACAAGAATATGCCTAGGGAGGACGAAAATGACCTAAATTTTATTCCAATGACACAAATGAACTTATTGGATGCACAAGATTGGTTAAAAACCCTAATTGGACAAGAATAAGCCTAGGGAGGACGAAAATGACCTAATTGATCATCCAATGACACAAACACACCTATTGGATGCACAAGATTGGTTAAAAACCCTAATTGGACAAGAATATGCCTAGGGAGGACGAAAATGACCTAAATATTAATTCAATGACACAAACAAACTTATTGGATGCACAAGATTGGTTAAGAACCCTAATTGGACAAGAATAAGCCTAGGGAGGACAAAAACGACCTAATTGATCATCCAATGACACAAACACACCTATTGGATGCACCAGATTGGTTAAAAACCCTAATTGGACAAGAATATGCCTAGGGAGGACGAAAATGACCTAAATATTAATTCAATGACACAAACAAACTTATTGGATGCACAAGATTGGTTAAAAACCCAAATTGGACAAGAATAAGCCTAGGGAGGACGAAAATGACCTAATTGATCATCCAATGACACAAACACACCTATTGGATGCACAAGATTGGTTAAAAACCCTAATTGGACAAGAATATGCCTAGGGAGGACGAAAATGACCTAATTGATCATCCAATGACACAAATGAACTTATTGGATGCACAAGATTAGTTAAAAACCCTAATTGGACAAGAATAAGCCTAGGGAGGACGAAAATGACCTAATTGATCATCCAATGACAGAAACACACCTATTGGATGCACAAGATTGGTCTAAAACTCTAATTGGACAAGAATATGCCTAGGGAGGACGAAAATGACCTGAATGTTAATCCAATGACACAAATGAACTTATTAGATGTACAAGATTGGTTAAAAACCCTAATTGGACAAGAATAAGCCTAGGGAGGAGGAAAATGACCTAATTGATCAATTAATGACACAAACACACCTATTGGATGCACAAGATTGGTTAAAAACCCTAATTGGACAAGAATATGCCTAGGGAGGACGAAAATGACCTAATTGATCATCCAATGACACAAATGAACTTATTGGATGCACAAGATTGGTGAAAAACCCTAATTGGACAAGAATAAGCCTAGGGAGGACGAAAATGACCTAATTGATCATCCAATGACACAAACACACCTATTGGATGCACAAGATTGGTTAAAAACCCTAATTGGACAAGAATATGCCTAGGGAGGACGAAAATGACATAAATATTAATTCAATGACACAAACAAAGTTATTGGATGCACAAGATTGGTTAAAAACCCTAATTTGACAAGAATAAGTCTAGGGAGGACGAAAATGACCTAATTGATCATCCAATGACACAAACACACCTATTGGATGGACAAGATTGGTTAAAAACCCTAATTGGACAAGAATAAGCCTAGGGAGGACGAAAATGACCTAATTGATCATCCAATGACACAAACACACCTATTGGATGCACAAGATTGGTTAAAAACCCTAATTGGACAAGAATATGCCTAGGGAGGACGAAAATGACCTAATTGATCATCCAATGACACAAACACACCTATTGGATGCACAAGATTGATTAAAAACCTTAATTGGACAAGAATAAGCCCAGGGACGACGAAAATGACCTAAATGTTAATCCAATGACACAACTCAACTTATTGGATGCACAAGATTGGTTAAAAACCCTAATTGGAAAAGAATATGCCTAGGGAGGAAGAAAATGACCTCAATATTAATTTAATGACACAAACAAACTTATCAGATGCACAAGATTGGTTAAAAACCCTAATTGGACAAGAATAAGCCTAGGGAGGACGAAAATGACCTAATTGATCATCCAATGACACAAACACACCTATTGGATGCACAAGATTGGTTAAAAACCCTAATTGGACAAGAATAAGCCTAGGGAGAACGAAAATGACCTAATTGATCATCCAATGACACAAACACACCTATTGGATGCACAAGATTGGTTAAAAACCTTAATTGGACAAGAATATGCCTAGGGAGGACGAAAATGACCTAATTGATCATCCAATGACACAAACACACCTATTGGATGCACAAGATTGGTTAAAAACCATAATTGGACTAGAATAAGCCTAGGGAGGACGAAAATGACCTAATTGATCATCCAATGACACAAACACACCTATTGGATGCACAAGATTGGTTAAAAACCCTAATTGGACAAGAATATGCCTAGGGAGGACGAAAATGACCTAAATATTAATTCAATGACACAAACAAACTTATTGGATGCACAAGGTTGGTTAAAAACCCTAATTGGACAAGAATAAGCCTAGGGAGGACGAAAATGACCTAAATATTAATCCAATGACACAAATGAACTTATTGGATGCACAAGATTGGTTAAAAACCCTAATTGGACAAGAATAAGACTAGGGAGGACGAAAATGACCAAAATGCTAATCCAATGACACAACTCAACTTATTGGATGCACAAGATAGGTTAAAAACCCTAATTGGGCAAGAATAAGCCTAGGGAGGACGAAAATGACCTAATTGATCATCCAATGACACAAACACACCTATTGGATGCACAAGATTGGTTAAAAACCCTAATTGGACAAGAATAAGCCTAGGGAGGACGAAAATGACCTAATTGATCATCCATTGCCACAAACACACCTATTGGATGCACAAGATTGGTTAAAAACCCTAATTCGACAAGAATATGCCTAGGGAGGACGAAAATGACCTAAATTGATTATCCAATGACACAAACACACCTATTGGATGCACAAGATTGGTTAAAAACCCTAATTGGACATGAATATACCTAGGGAGGACGAAATGGACCTAAATGTTAATCCAATGACACAAATGAACTTATTGGTTGCACAAGATTGGTTAAAAACCCTAATTGGACAAGAATAAGCCTAGGGAGAACGAAAATGACCTAAATGTTAATCCAATGACACAACTCAACTTATTGGACGCACAAGATTGGTTAAAAACCCTAATTCGACAAGAATAAGTCTAGGGAGGACGAAAATGACCTAATTGATCATCCAATGACACAAACACACCTATTGGATGCACAAGATTGGTTAAAAACCCTTATTGGACAAGAATAAGCCTAGGGAGGAAGAAAATGACCTAATTTATCATCCAATGACACAAACACACCTATTGGATGCACGAGATTGGTTAAAAACCCTAATTGGACAAGAAAAAGCCTAGGGAGGACGAAAATGACCTAATTGATCATCCAATGACACAAACACACCTATTGGATGCAGAAGATTGGTTAAAAACCCTAATTGGACAAGAATATGCCTAGGGAGGACGGAAATGACCTAATTGATCATCCAATGACACAAACACACCTATTGGATGCACAAGATTGGTTAAAAACC
>JBBPBR010000962.1:0-24669 GCA_037974775.1 Cicer pinnatifidum
GTGCATCCAATATGTGTGTTTGTGTCATTGGATGATCAATTAGGTCATTTTCGTCCTCCCTAGGCATATTCTTGTCCAGTTAGGGTTTTTAACCAATCTTGTGCATCCAATAGGTGTGTTTGTGTCATTGGATGATCAATTAGGTCATTTTGGTCCTCCCTATGCATATTCTTGTCCAATTTTGGTTTTTAACCAATCTTGTGCATCCAATAGGTGTGTTTGTGTCATTGGATGATCAATTAGGTCATTTTCGTCCTCCCTAGGCATGTTCTTGTCCAACTAGGGTTTTTAACCAATTTTGTTCATCCAATAGGTGTGTTTGTGTCATTGGATGATCAATTAGGTCATTTTCGTCCTCCCTAGGCTTATTCTTGTCCAATTAGGCTTTTTAACCAATCTTGTGCATCCAATAAGTTGAGTTGTGTCATTGGATTAACATTTAGGTCATTTTCGTTCTCCCTAGGCTTATTGTTGTCCAATTAGGGTTTTTTTACCAATCTTGTGCATCCAATAAGTTCATTTGTGTCATTGGATTAACATTTAGGTCATTTTCGTCCTCCCTAGGTATATTCTTGTCCAATAAGGGTTTTTAACCAATCTTGTGCATCCAATAGGTGTGTTTGTGTCATTGGATAATCAATTTAGGTCATTTTCGTCCTCCCTAGGCATATTCTTGTCGAATTAGGGTTTTTAACCAATCTTGTGCATCCAATAGGTGTGTTTGTGGCAATGGATGATCAATTAGGTCATTTTCGTCCTCCCTAGGCTTATTCTTGTCCAATTAGGGTTTTTAACCAATCTTGTGCATCCAATAGGTGTGTTTGTGTCATTGGATGATCAATTAGGTCATTTTCGTCCTCCCTAGGCTTATTCTTGCCCAATTAGGGTTTTTAACCTATCTTGTGCATCCAATAAGTTGAGTTGTGTCATTGGATTAGCATTTTGGTCATTTTCGTCCTCCCTAGTCTTATTCTTGTCCAATTAGGGTTTTTAACCAATCTTGTGCATCCAATAAGTTCATTTGTGTCATTGGATTAATATTTAGGTCATTTTCGTCCTCCCTAGGCTTATTCTTGTCCAATTAGGGTTTTTAACCAACCTTGTGCATCCAATAAGTTTGTTTGTGTCATTGAATTAATATTTAGGTCATTTTCGTCCTCCCTAGGCATATTCTTGTCCAATTAGTGTTTTTAACCAATCTTGTGCATCCAATAGGTGTGTTTGTGTCATTGGATGATCAATTAGGTCATTTTCGTCCTCCCTAGGCTTATTCTTGTCAAATTAGGGTTTTTAACCAATCTTGTGCATCCAATATGTTGAGTTGTGTCATTGGATTAGTATTTAGGTCATTTTCGTCCTCCCTAGGCTTATTCTTGTCCAATTAGGGTTTTTAACCAATCTTGTGCATCCAATAAGTTCATTTGTGTCATTGGATTAACATTTAGGTCATTTTCGTCCTCCCTAGGCATATTCTTGTCCAATTAGGGTTTTGAACCAATCATGCGCATCCAATAGGTGTGTTTGTGTCATTGGATGATCAATTAGGTCATTTTCGTCCTCCCTAGGCTTATTCTTGTCCAATTAGGGTTTTTAACCAATCTTGTGCATCCAATAGGTGTGTTTGTGTCATTGGATGATCAATTAGGTCATTTTCGTCCTCCCTAGGCTTATTCTTGTCCAATTAGGGTTTTTAACCAATCTTGTGCATCCAATAGGTGTGTTTGTGTCATTGGATGATCAATTAGGTCATTTTCGTCCTCCCTAGGCTTATTCTTGTCCAATTAGGGTTTTTAACCAATCTTGTGCATCCAATAAGTTGAGTTTTGTCATTGGATTAACATTTAAGTCATTTTCGTCCTCCCTAGGCTTATTCTTGTCCACTTAGGGTTTTTAACCAATCTTGTGCATCCAATAGGTGTGTTTGTGTCATTGGATGATCAATTAGGTCATTTTCGTCCTCCCTAGGCTTATTCTTGTCCAATTAGGGTTTTTAACCAATCTTGTGCATCCAATAGGTGTGTTTGTGTCATTGGATGATCAATTAGGTCATTTTCGTCCTCCCTAGGCTTATTCTTGTCCAATTAGGGTTTTTAACCAATCTTGTGCATCCAATAGGTGTGTTTGTTTCATTGGATGATCAATTAGGTCATATTCGTCCTCCCTAGGCATATTCTTGTCCAATTAGGGTTTTTAACCAATCTTGTGCATCCAATAGGTGTGTTTGTAACATTGGATGATCAATTAGGTCATTTTCGTCCTCCCTAGGCATATTCTTATCCAGTTAGGGTTTTTAACCAATCTTGTGCATCCAATAGGTGTGTTTGTGTCATTGGATGATCAATTAGGTCATTTTCGTCCTCCCTAGGCTTATTCTTGTCCAATTAGGGTTTTTAACCAATCTTGTGCATCCATTAAGTTCATTAGTGTCATTGGATGATCAATTAGGTCATTTTCGTCCTCCCTAGGCTTATTCTTGTCCAATTAGGGTTTTTAACCAATCTTGTGCATCCAATAGGTGTGTTTGTGTCATTGGATGATCAATTAGGTCATTTTCGTCCTCCCTAGGCTTATTATTGTCCAATTAGGGTTTTTTACCAATCTTGTGCATCCAATAAGTTCATTTGTGTCATTGGATGATCAATTAGGTCATTTTCGTCCTCCCTAGGCATATTCTTGTCCATCTTGGGTTTTAAACCAATCTTGTGCATCCAATAGGTGTGTTTGTGTCATTAGATGATCAATTAGGTCATTTTTGTCCTCCCTAGGCTTATTCTTGTCCAATTAGGGTTTTTAACCAATCTTGTGCATCCAATAGGTGTGTTTGTGTCATTGGATGATCAATTAGGTCATTTTCGTCCTCCCTAGGCTTATTCTTGTCCAATTAGGGTTTTTAACCAATCTTGTGCATCCAATAGGTGTGTTTGTGTCATTGGATGATCAATTAGGTCATTTTCGTCCTCCCTAGGCTTATTCTTGTCCAATTAGGGTTTTTAACCAATCTTGTGCATCCAATAGGTGTGTTTGTGTCATTGGATGATCAATTTGCTCATTTTCGTCCTCCCTAGGCTTATTCTTGTCCAATTAGGGTTTTTAACCAATCTTGTGCATCCAATAAGTTTGTTTGTGTCATTGAATTAATATTTAGTTCATTTTCGTCCTCCCTAGGCATCATCTTGTCCAATTAGGGTTTTTAACCAATCTTGTGCATCCAATAGGTGTGTTTGTGTCATTGGATGATCAATTAGGTCATTTTCGTCCTCCCTAGGCTTATTCTTGTCCAATTAGGGTTTTTAACCAATCTTGTGCATCCAATAACTTTGTTTGTGTCATTGAATTAATATTTAGGTCATTTTCGACCTCCATAGGCATAGTCTTGTCCAATTAGGGTTTTTAACCAATCTTGTGCATCCAATAGGTGTGTTTGTGTCATTGGATGATCAATTAGGTCATTTTCGTCCTCCCTAGGCTTATTCTTGTCCAATTAGGGTTTTTAACCAATCTTGTGCATCCAATAAGTTCATTTGCGTCATTGGATTAACAATTAGGTCATTTTCGTCCTCCCTAGGCATATTCTTGTCCAATTAGGGTTTTTAACCAAACTTTTGCATCCAATAGGTGTGTTTGTGTCATTCGATGATCAATTAGGTCATTTTCGTCCTCCCTAGGCATATTCTTGTCCAATTAGGGTTTTTAACCAATCTTGTGCATCCAATAGGTGTGTTTGTGTCATTGGATGATCAATTAGGTCATTTTCGTCCTCCCTAGGCTTATTCTTGTCCAATTAGGGTTTTTAACCAATCTTGTGCATCCATTAAGTTCATTTGTGTCATTGGATGATCAATTAGGTTATTTTCGTCCTCCCTAGGCATATTCTTGTCCAACTATGGTTTTAAACCAATCTTGTGCATCCAATAGGTGTGTTTGTGTCATTGGATGATCAATTAGGTCATTTTCGTCCTCCCTAGGCTTATTCTTGTCCAATTAGGGTTTTTAACCAATCTTGTGCATCCAATAGGTGTGTTTGTGTCATTGGATGATCAATTAGGTCATTTTCGTCCTCCCTAGGCTTATTCTTGTCCAATTAGGGTTTTTAACCAATCTTTTGCATCCAATAGGTGTGTTTGTGTCAATTGATGATCAATTAGGTCATTTTCGTCCTCCCTAGGCTTATTCTTGTCCAATTAGGGTTTTTAACCAATCTTGTGCATCCAATAACTTTGTTTGTGTCATTGAATTAATATTTAGGTCATTTTCGTCCTCCCTAGGCATATTCTTGTCCAATTAGGGTTTTTAACCAATCTTCTGCATCCAATAGGTGTGTTTGTGTCATTGGATGATCAATTAGGTCATTTTCGTCCTCGCTAGGCTTATTCTTGTCCAATTAGGGTTTTTAACCAATCTTGTGCATCCAATAAGTTTGTTAGTGTCATTGAATTAATATTTAGGTCATTTTCATCCTCCCTAGGCATATTCTTGTCCAATTAGGGTTTTTAACCAATCTTGTGCATCCAATAGGTGTGTTTGTGTCATTGGATGATCAATTAGGTCATTTTCGTCCTCCCTAGGCTTATTCTTGTCCAATTAGGGTTTTTAACCAATCTTGTGCATCCAATAAGTTCATTAGTGTCATTGGATGATCAATTAGGTCATTTTCGTCCTCTCTAGGCATGTTCTTGTCCAACTAGGGTTTTTAACCAATCTTGTGCATCCAATAGGTGTGTTTGTGTCATTGGATGAACAATTAGGTCATTTTCGTCCTCCCTAGGCTTATTCTTGTCCAATTAGGGTTTTTAACCAATTTTGTGCATCCAATAGGTGTGTTTGTGTCATTGGATGAACAATTAGGTCATTTTCGTCCTCCCTAGGCTTATTCTTGTCCAATTAGGGTTTTTAACCAATCTTGTGCATCCAATAGGTGTGTTTGTGTCATTGGATGATCAATTAGGTCATTTTCGTCCTCCCTAGGCTTATTCTTGTCCAATTAGGGTTTTTAACCAATCTTGTGCATCCAATAAGTTCATTAGTGTCATTGGATGATGAATTAGGTCATTTTCATCCTCCCTAGGCATGTTCTTGTCCAATTAGGGTTTTTAACCAATCTTGTGCATCCAATAGGTGTGTTTGTGTCATTGGATGATCAATTAGGTCATTTTCGTCCTCCCTAGGCTTATTCTTGTCCAATTAGGGTTTTTAACCAATCTTGTGCATCCAATAAGTTGATTAGTGTCATTGGATGATCAATTAGGTCATTTTCGTCCTCCCTAGGCATGTTCTTGTCCAACTAGGGTTTTTAACCAATCTTGTGCATCCAATAGGTGTGTTTGTGTCATTGGATGATCAATTAGGTCATTTTCGTCCTCCCTAGGCTTATTCTTGTCCAATTAGGGTTTTTAACCAATCTTGTGCATCCAATAAGTTCATTAGTGTCATTGGATCATCAATTAGCTGATTTTCGTCCTCCCTTGGCATGTTCTTGTCCAACTAGGGTTTTTAACCAATCTTGTGCATCCAATAGGTGTGTTTGTGTCATTGGATGATCAATTAGGTCATTTTCGTCCTCCCTAGGCTTATTCTTGTCCAATTAGGGTTTTTAACCAATCTTGTGCATCCAATAAGTTGAGTTGTGTCATTGGATTAACATTTAGGTCATTTTTGTTCTCCCTAACCATATTCTTATCCAATTAGGGTTTTTAACCAATCTTGTGCATCCAATAGGTGTGTTTTTGTCATTGAATGATCAATTAGGTCATTTTCGTCCTCCCTAGGCTTATTCTTGTCCAATTAGGGTTTTTAACCAATCTTGTGCATCCAATAGGTGTGTTTGTGTCATTGGATGATCAATTAGGTCATTTTCGTCCTCCCTAGGCTTATTATTGTCCTATTAGGGTTTTTAACCAATCTTGTGCATCCAATAAGTTCATTTGTGTCATTGGATGATCAATTAGGTCATTTTCGTCCTCCCTAGGCATATTCTTGTCCAATTAGGGTTTTTAACCAATCTTGTGCATCCAATAGATGTGTTTGTGTCATTGGATGATCAATTAGGTCATTTTCGTCCTCCCTAGGCTTATTGTTGTCCAATTAGGGTTTTTAACCAATCTTGTGCATCCAATAGGTGTGTTTGTGTCATTGGATGATCAATTAGGTCATTTTCGTCCTCCCTAGGCTTATTCTTGTCCAATTAGGGTTTTTAACCAATCTTGTGCATCCAATAAGTTCATTTGTGTCACTGGATTAACATTTAGGTCATTTTCGTCCTCCCTAGGCTTATTGTTGTCCAATTAGGGTTTTTAACCAATCTTGTGCATCCAATAAGTTCATTTGTGTCATTGGATGATTAATTAGGTCATTTTCGTCTTCCGTAGGCATATTCTTGCCCAACTAGGGTATTAAACCAATCTTGTGCATCCAATAGGTGGGTTTGTGTCATTAGATGATCAATTAGGTCATTTTCGTCCTCCCTAGGCTTATTCTTGTCCAATTAGAGTTTTTAACCAATCTTGTGCATCCAATAGGTGTGTTTGTGTCATTGGATGATCAATTAGGTCATTTTCGTCCTCGCTAGGCTTATTCTTGTCCAATTAGGGTTTTTAACCAATCTTGTGCATCCAATAAGTTCATTTGTGTCATTGGATTAACATTTAGGTCATTTTCGTCCTCCCTAGGCTTATTCTTGTCCAATTAGGATTTTTAACTGATCTTGTGCATCCAATAGGTGTGTTTGTGTCATTGGATGATCAATTAGGTCATTTTCGTCCTCCCTAGGCATATTCTTGTCCAATTAGGGTTTTTAACCAATCTTGTGCATCCAATAGGTGTGTTTGTCTCATTGGATGATCAATTAGGTTATTTTCATCCTCCCTAGGCATATTCTTGTCCAATTAGGGTTTTTAACCAATCTTGTGCATCCAATAGGTGTGTTTGTGTCATTGGATGACCAATTAAGTCATTTTCGTCCTCAATAGGCATATTCTTGTCCAATTAGGGTTTTTAACCAATCTTGTGCATCCAATAGGTGTGTCTGTGGCAATGGATGACCAATTAGGTCATTTTCGTCCTCCCTAGGCTTATTCTTGTCCAATTAGGGTTTTTAACCAATCTTGTGCATCCAATAGGTGTGTTTGTGTCATTGGATGATCAATTAGGTCATTTTCGTCCTCCCTAGGCTTATTCTTGTCCAATTAGGGTTTTTAACCAATCTTGTGCATCCAATAGGTGTGTTTGTGTCATTGGATGATCAATTAGGTCATTTTCGTCCTCCCTAGGCTTATTCTTGTCCAATTAGGGTTTTTAACCAATCTTGTGCATCCAATACGTTGAGTTGTGTCATTGGATTAACATTTAGGTCATTTTCGTCCTCCCTAGGCATATTCTTGTCCAATTAGGGTTTTTAACCAATCTTGTGCATCCAATAGGTGTGTTTGTGTCATTGGATGATCAATTAGGTCATTTTCGTCCTCCCTAGGCTTATTCTTGTCCAATTAGGGTTTTTAACCAATCTTGTGCATCCAATAGGTGTGTTTGTGTCATTGGATGATCAATTAGGTCATTTTCGTCCTCCCTAGGCTTATTCTTGTCCAATTAGGGTTTTTAACCATTCTTGTGCATCCAATAGGTGTGTTTGTGTCATTGGATGATCAATTAGGTCATTGTTGTCCTCCCTAGGCTTATTCTTGTCCAATTAGGGTTTTTAACCAATCTTGTGCATCCAATAGGTGTGTTTGTGTCATTGGATGATCAATTAGGTCATTTTCGTCCTCCCTAGGCTTATTCTTGTCCAATTAGGGTTTTTAACCAATCTTGTGCATCCAATAGGTGTGTTTGTGTCATTGGATGATCAATTAGGTCATTTTCATCCTACCTACACTTATTCTTGTCAAATTAGGGTTTTTAATCAATCTTGTGCATCCAATAACTTTGTTTGTGTCATTGAATTAATATTTAGGTCATTTTCGTCCTCCCTAGGCATATTCTTGTCCAATTAGGGTTTTTAACCAATCTTGTGCATCCAATAGGTGTGTTTGTGTCATTGGATGATCAATTAGGTCATTTTCGTCCTCCCTAGGCTTATTCTTGTCCAATTAGGGTTTTTAACCAATCTTGTGCATCCAATAGGTGTGTTTGTGTCATTGGATGATCAATTAGGTCATTTTCGTCCTCCCTAGGCTTATTCTTGTCCAATTAGGGTTTTTAACCAATCTTTGCATCCAATAACTTTGTTTGTGTCATTGAATTAATATTTAGGTCATTTTCGTCCTCCCTAGGCATATTCTTGTCCAATTAGGGTTTTTAACCAATCTTGTGCATCCAATAGGTGTGTTTGTGTCATTGGATGATCAATTAGGTCATTTTCGTCCTCCCTAGGCATATTCTTGTCCGATTAGGGTTTTTAACCAATCTTGTGCATCCAATAACTTTGTTTGTGTCATTGAATTAATATTTAGGTCATTTTCGTCCTCCCTAGGCATATTCTTGTCCAATTAGGGTTTTTAACCAATCTTGTTTATCCAATAGGTGTGTTTGTGGCATTGGATGATCAATTAGGTCATTTTTCGTCCTCCCTAGGCTTATTCTTGTCCAATTAGGGTTTTTAACCAATCTTGTGCATCCAATAAGTTCATTTGTGTCATTGGATTAACATTTAGGTCATTTTCGTCCTCCCTAGGCATATTCTTGTCCAATTAGGGTTTTTAACCAATCTTGTGCTTCCAATAGGTGTCTTTGTGTCATTGGATAATCGATTAGGTCAGTTTCTTCCTCCCTAGGCTTATTCTTGTCCAATTAGGGTTTTTAACCAATCTTGTGCATCCAATAAGTTTGTTTGTGTCATTGAATTAATATTTAGGTCATTTTCGTCCTCCCTAGGCATATTCTTGTCCAATTAGGGTTTTTTTAACCAATCTTGTGCATCCAATAGGTGTGTTTGTGTCATTGGATGATCAATTAGGTCATTTTCGTCTTCCCTAGGCATATTCTTGTCCAATTAGGGTTTTTAACCAATCTTGTGCATCCAATAAGTTAATTTGTGTCATTGGATTAATATTTAGGTCATTTTCGTACTCCCTAAGCTTATTCTTGTCCAATTAGGGTTTTTAACCAATCTTGTGCATCCAATAGGTGTGTTTGTGTCATTGGATGATCAATTAGGTCATTTTCGTCCTCCCTAGGCTTATTCTTGTCCAATTAGGGTTTTTAACCAATCTTGTGCATCCAATAAGTTGAGTTATGTCATCGGATTAACATTTAGGACATTTTCGTCGTCCCTAGGCTTATTCTTGTCCAATTAGGGTTTTTAACCAATCTTGTGCATCCAATAGGTGTGTTTGTGTCATTGGATGATCAATTAGGTCGTTTTCGTCCTCCCTAGGCTTATTCTTGTCCAATTAGGGTTTTTAACCAATCTTGTGCATCCAATAAGTTGAGTTGTTTCATTGGATTAACATTTAGGTCATTTTCGTCCCCCCTAGAATTATTCTTGTCCAATTAGGGTTTTTAACCAATCTTGTGTATCCAATAGGTGTGTTTGTGTCATTGGATGATCAATTAGGTCATTTTCGTCCTCCCTAGGCTTATTCTTGTCCAATTAGGGTTTTTAACCAATCTTGTGCATCCAATAGGTGTGTTTGTGTCATTGGATGATCAATTAGGTCATTTTCGTCCTCCCTAGGCTTATTCTTGTCCAATTAGGGTTTTTAACCAATCTTGTGCATCCAATAACTTTGTTTGTGTCATTGAATTAATATTTAGGTCATTTTCGTCCTCGCTAGGCATATTTTTGTCCAATTAGGGTTTTTAACAAATCTTGTTCATCCAATAGGTGTGTTTGTGTCATTTGATGATCAATTAGGTCATTTTCGTCCTCCCTAGGCTTTTTCTTGTCCAATTAGGGTTTTTAACCAATCTTGTGCATCCAATAAGTTTGTTTGTTTCATTGAATTAATATTTAGGTCATTTTCGTCCTCCCTAGGCATATTCTTGTCCAATTAGGGTTTTTAACCAATCTTGTGCATCCAATAGGTGTGTTTGTGTCATTGGATGATCAATTAGGTCATTTTCGTCCTCCCTAGGCTTATTCTTGTCCAATTAGGGTTTTTAACCAATCTTGTGCATCCAATAAGTTCATTTATGTCATTGGATTAACATTTAGGTCATTTTCGTCTTCCCTAGGCATATTCTTGTCCAATTAGGGTTTTTAACCAATCTTGTGCATCCAATAGGTGTGTTTGTGTCATTGGATGATCAATTAGGTCATTTTCGTCCTCCCTAGGCTTATTCTTGTCCAATTAAGGTTTTTAATCAATCTTGTGCATCCAATAACTTGAGTTGTGTCATTGGATTAACATTTAGGTCATTTTCGTCTTCCCTAGGCATATTCTTGTCCAATTAGGGTTTTTAACCAATCTTGTGCATCCAATAGGTGTGTTTGTGTCATTGGATGATCAATTAGGTCATTTTCGTCCTCCCTAGGCTTATTCTTGTCCAATTAGGGTTTTTAACCAATCTTGTGCATCCGATAAGTTTGTTTGTGTCATTGAATTAATATTTAGGTCATTTTCGTCCTCCCTAGGCATATTCTTGTCCAATTAGGGTTTTTAACCAATCTTGTGCCTCCAATAGGTGTGTTTGTGTCATTGGATGATCAATTAAGTCATTTATGTCCTCCCTAGGCATATTCTTGTCCAATTAGGGTTTTTAACCAATCTTGTGCATCCAATAGATGTGTTTGTGTCATTGGATGATCAATTAGGTCATTTTCGTCCTCCCTAGGCTTATTCTTGCCCAATTAGGGTTTTTAACCAATCTTGTGCATCAATTAAGTTGAGTTGTGTCATTGGATTAGCATTTAGGTCATTTTCGTCCTCCTTAGGCTTATTCTTGTCCAATTAGGGTTTTTAACAAATCTTGTGCATCCAATAAGTTCATCTGTGTTATTGGATTAACATTTAGGTCATATTCGTCCTCCATAGGCATAGTCTTGTCCAATTAGGGTTTTTAACCAATCTTGTGCATCCAATAGGTGTGTTTATGTCATTGGATGATCAATTAGGTAATTTTCGTCCTCCCTAGGCATATTCTTGTCCAATTAGGGTTTTTAACCAATCTTGTGCATCCAATAGGTGTGTTTGTGTCATTGGATGATCAATTAGGTCATTTTCGTCCTCCCTAGGCTTATTCTTGTCCAATTAGGGTTTTTAACCAATCTTGTGCATCCAATAAGTTGAGTTGTGTCATTGGATTAACATTTAGGTCATTTTCATTCTCCCTAGGCTTATTCTTGTCCAATTAGGTTTTTAACCAATCTTGTGCATCCAATAAGTTCATTTGTTTCATTGGATTCACATTTAGGTCATTTTCGTCCTCCCTAGGCATATTCTTGTCCAATTAGGGTTTTTAACCAATCTTGTGCATCCAATAAGTTGAGTTGTGTCATTGGATTAACATTTAGCTCATTTTCGTTCTCCCTAGGCTTATTCTTGTCCAATTATGGTTTTTAACCAATCTTGTGCATCCAATAAGTTCATTTGTGTTATTGGATTAACATTTAGGTCATATTCGTCCTCCCTAGGCATATTCTTGTCAAATTGGGGTTTTTAACCAATCTTGTGCATCCAATAGGTGTGTTTGTGTCATTTGATGATCAATTAGGTCATTTTTGTCCTCCCTGGGCTTATTCTTGTCCAATTAGGGTTTTTAACCAATCTTGTGCATCCAATAGGTGTGTTTCTGTCATTGGATGATCAATTAGGTCATTTTCGTCCTCCCTAGGCTTATTCTTGTCCAATTAGGGTTTTTAAACAATCTTGTGCATCCAATAAGTTCATTTGTGTCATTGGATTAACATTTAGGTCATTTTCGTCCTCCCTAAGCATATTCTTGTCCAACTAGGGTTTTTAACCAATCTTGTGCATCCAATAGGTGTGTTTGTGTCATTGGATGATCAATTAGGTCATTTTCGTCCTCCCTAGGCTTATTCTTGTCCAATTAGGGTTTTTAAAAAATCTTGTGCATCCAATAAGTTCATTTGTGTCATTGGATGATCAATTAGGTCATTTTCGTCCTCCCTAGGCTTATTCTTGTCCAATTAGGGTTTTTAACCAATCTTGTGCATCCAATAGGTGTGTTTGTGTCATTGGATGATCAATTAGGTCATTTTCGTCCTCCCTAGGCTTATTCTTGTCCAATTAGGGTTTTTAACCAATCTTGTGCATCCAATAGATGTGTTTGTGTCATTGGATGATCAATTAGGTCATTTTCGTCCTCCCTAGACTTATTGTTGTCAAATTAGGGTTTTTAACCAATCTTGTGCATCCAATAACTTTGTTTGTGTCATTGAATTAATATTTAGGTCATTTTCGTCCTCCCTAGGCATATTCTTGTCCAATTAGGGTTTTTAACCAATCTTGTGCATCCAATAGGTGTGTTTGTGTCATTGGATGATCAATTAGGTTGTTTTCGTCCTCCCTAGGCTTATTCTTGTCCAATTAGGGTTTTTAACCAATCTTGTGCATCCCATAAGTACATTTGTGTTGTTGGATTAACATTTAGGTCATTTTCGTCCTCCCTAGGCATATTCTTGTCCAATTAGGGTTTTTAACCATTCTTGTTCTTCCAATAGGTGTGTTTGTATCATTGGATGATCAATTGGGTCATTTTCGCCCTCCCTATGCTTATTCTTGTCCAATTAGGGTTTTTAACCAATCTTGTGCATCCAATAAGTTCATTTGTGTCATTGGATTAACATTTAGGTCATTTTCGTCCTCCCTAGGCATATTCTTGTCCAATTAGGGTTTTTAACCATTCTTGTGCATCCAATAGGTGTGTTTGTGTCATTGGATGATCAATTAGGTCATTTTCGTCCTACCTAGGCATATTGTTGTCCAATTAGGGTTTTTAACCAATCTTGTGCATCCAATAGGTGTGTTTGTGTCATTGGATGATCAATTAGGTCATTTTCGTCCTACCTAGGCATATTGTTGTCCAATTAGGGTTTTTAACCAATCTTGTGCATCCAATAGGTGTGTTTGTGTCATTGGACGATCAATTAGGTCATTTTCGTCCTCCCTATGCTTATTCTTGTCCAATTAGGGTTTTTAACCAATCTTGTGCATCCAATAGGTGTGTTTCTGTCATTGGATTATCAATTAGGTCATTTTCGGCCTCCCTAGGCTTATTCTTGTCCAACTAGGGTTTTTAACCAATCTTGTGCATCCAATAGGTGTGTTTGTGTTATTGGATGATCAATTAGGTCATTTTCATCCTACCTAGGCATATTGTTGTCCAATTATGGTTTTTAACCAATCTTGTGCATCCAATAGGTGTGTTTGTGTCATTGGATGATCAATTAGGTCATTTTCGTCCTCCCTAGGCGTATTCTTGTCCAACTAGGGTTTTTAACCAATCTTGTGCATCCAATAGGTGTGTTTGTATCATTGGATGATCAATTAGGTCATTTTCGTTCTCCCTAGGCTTATTCTTGTCCAATTAGGGTTTTTAACCAATCTTGTGCATCCAATAGGTGTGTTTGTGTCATTGGATGATCAATTAGGTCATTTTCGTCCTCCCTAGGCTTATTCTTGCCCAATTAGGGTTTTTAACCAATCTTGTGCATCCAATAAGTTCATTTGTGTCATTGGATTCACATTTAGGTCATTTTCGTCCTCCCTTGGCATATTCTTGTCCAATTAGGGTTTTTAACCAATCTTGTGCTTCCAATAGGTGTGTTTGTGTCATTGGATGATCAATTAGGTCATTTTCGTCCTCACTAGGCTTATTCTTGCACAATTAGGGTTTTTAACCAATCTTGTGCATCCAATAAGTTCATTAGTGTCATTGGATGATCAATTAGGTCATTTTCGTCCTCCCTAGGCTTATTCTTGTCCAATTAGGGTTTTTAACCAATCTTGTGCATCCAATAGGTGTGTTTGTGTCATTGGATGATCAATTAGGTCATTTTCGTCCTCCCTAGGCATATTCTTGTCCAATTAGGGTTTTTAACCAATCTTGTGCATCCAATAGGCGTGTTTGTGTCATTGGATGATCAATTAGGTAATTTTCGTCCTCCATAGGCTTATTCTTGTCCAATTAGGGTTTTTAACCAATCTTGTGCATCCAATAGGTGTGTTTGTGGCAATGGATGATCAATTTGGTCATTTTCGTCCTCCATAGGCTTATTCTTGTCCAATTAGGGTTTTTAACCAATCTTGTGCATCCAATAGGTGTGTTTGTGTCATTGGATGATCAATTAGGTCATTTTCGTCCTCCCTAGGCTTATTCTTGTCCAATTAGGGTTTTTAACTAATCTTGTTCATCCAATAAGTTCATTTGTGTCATTGGATGATCATTAGGTCATTTTCGTCCTCCCTAGGCATATTCTTGTCCAACTAGGATTTTTAACCAATCTTGGGCATCCAATAGGTGTGTTTGTGTCATTGGATGATCAATTAGGTCATTTTCGTCCTCCCTAGGCATATTCTTGTCCAACTAGGGTTTTTAACCAATCTTGTGCATCCAATAGGTGTGTTTGTGTCATTGGATGATCAATTAGGTCATTTTCGTCCTCCCTAGGCTTATTCTTGTCCAATTAGGGTTTTTAACCAATCTTGTGCATCCAATAAGTTCATTAGTGTTATTGGATTAAAATTTAGGTCATATTCGTCCTCCCTAGGCATATTCTTGTCCAATTAGGGTTTTTAACCAATCTAGTGCATCCAATATGTGTGTTTGTGTCATTGGATGATCAATTAGGTCATTTTCGTCCTCCCTAGGCATATTCTTGTCCAGTTAGGGTTTTTAACCAATCTTGTGCATCCAATAGGTGTGTTTGTGTCATTGGATGATCAATTAGGTCATTTTCGTCCTCCCTAGGCTTATTCTTGTCCAGTTAGGGTTTTTAACCAATCTTGTGCATCCAATAAGTTCATTTGTGTCATTGGATTAACATTTAGGTCATTTTTGTCCTCCCTAGGCATATTCTTGTCCAATTAGGGTTTTTAACCAATCTTGTGCATCCAATAGGTGTGTTTGTGTCATTGGATGATCAATTAGGTCATTTTCGTCCTCCCTAGGCTTATTCTTGTCCAATTAGGGTTTTTAACCAATCTTGTGCATCTAATAAGTTCATTTGTGTCATTGGATGATCAATTAGGTCATTTTCGTCCTCCCTAGGCTTATTCTTGTCCAATTAGGATTTTTAACCTATCTTGTGCATCCAATAAGTTGAGTTGTGTCATTGGATTAACATTTAGGTCATTTTCGTTCTCCCTAGGCTTATTCTTGTCCAATTAGGGTTTTTAACCAATCTTGTGCATCCAATAAGTTCATTTGTGTTATTGGATTAACATTTAGGTCATATTCGTCCTCCCTAGGCATATTCTTGTCCAATTAGGGTTTTTAACCAATCTTGTGCATCCAATAGGTGTGTTTGTGTCATTGGATGATCAATTAGGTCATTTTCGTCCTCCCTAGTCATATTCTTGTCCAATTAGGGTTTTTAACCAATCTTGTGCATCCAATAGGTGTGTTTGTGTCATTGGATGATCAATTAGGTCATTTTCATCCTCCCTAGGCTTATTCTTGTCCAATTAGGGTTTTTAACCAATCTTGTACATCTAAGAAGTTCATTTGTGTCATTGGATTAACATTTAGGTCATTTTCGTCCTCCCTAGGCATATTCTTGTCCAATTAGGGTTTTTAACCCATCTTGTGCATCCAATAGGTGTGTTTGTGTCATTGGATGATCAATTAGGTCATTTTCGTCCTCCCTAGGCTTATTTTTGTCCAATTAGGGTTTTTAACCAATCTTGTACATCTAATAAGTTCATTTGTGTCATTGGATTAACATTTAGGTCATTTTCGTCCTCCCTAGGCATATTCTTGTCCAATTAGGGTTTTTAACCAATATTGTGCATCCAATAGGTGTGTTTGTGTCATTGGATGATCAATTAGGTCATTTTCGTCCTCCCTAGGCTTATTCTTGTCCAATTAGGGTTTTTAACCAATCTTGTGCATCCAATAAGTTGAGTTGTGTCATTGGATTAACATTTAGGTCTTTTTCGTTCTCCCTAGGCTTATTCTTGTCCAATTAGGGTTTTTAACCAAATTTGTGCATCCAATAAGTTCATTTGTGTTATTTGATTAACATTTAGGTCATATTCGTCCTCCCTAGGCATATTCTTGTCCAATTAGGGTTTTTAACCAATCTTCTGCATCCAATAGGTGTGTTTGTGTCATTGGATGATCAATTAGGTCATTTTCGTCCTCCCTAGGCATATTCTTGTCCAGTTAGGGTTTTTAACCAATCTTGTGCATCCAATAGGTGTGTTTGTGTCATTGGATGATCAATTAGGTCATTTTCGTCCTCCCTAGGCTTATTCTTGTCCAATTAGGGTTTTTAACCAATCTTGTGCATCCAATAAGGTTGTTTGTGTCATTGAATTAATATTTAGGTCATTTTCGTCCTCCCTAGGCATATTCTTGTCCAATTAGGGTTTTTAACCAATCTTGTGCATCCAATAGGTGTGTTTGTGTCATTGGATGATCAATTAGGTCATTTTCGTCCTCCCTAGGCTTATTCTTGTCCAATTAGGGTTTTTAACCAATCTTGTGCATCCAATAACTTTGATTGTGTCATTGAATTAATATTTAGGTCATTTTCGTCCTCCCTAGGCATATTCTTGTCCAATTACGGTTTTTAACCAATCTTGTGCATCCAATAGGTGTGTTTGTGTCATTGGATGATCAATTAGGTCATTTTCGTCCTCCCTAGGCTTATTCTTGTCCAATTAGGATTTTAAACCAATCTTGTGCATCCAATAGGTGTGTTTGTGTCATTGGATGATCAATTAGGTCATTTTCGTCCTCCCTAGGCTTATTCTTGTCCAACTAGGGTTTTTAACCAATCTTGTGCATCCAATAGGTGTGTTTGTGTCATTGGATGATCAATTAGGTCATTTTCGTCCTGCCTAGGCATATTCTTGTGCAACTAGGGTTTTTAACCAATCTTGTGCATCCAATAGGTGTGTTTGTGTCATTGGATGATCAATTAGGTCATTTTCGTCCTCCCTAGGCTTATTCTTGTCCAATTAGGGTTTTTAACCAATCTTGTGCATCCAATAGGTGTGTTTGTGTCATTGGATGATCAATTAGGTCATTTTCGTCCTCCCTAGGCTTATTCTTGTCCAATTAGGGTTTTTAACAAATCTTGTGCATCCAATAAGTTCATTTGTGTCATTGGATGATCAATTAGGTCATTTTCGACCTCCCTAGGCATATTCTTGTCCAACTAGGGTTTTTTACCAATCTTGTGCATCCAATAAGTTCATTTGTGTCATTGGATAATCAATTAGGTCATTTTCGTCCTCCCTAGGCATATTCTTGTGCAACTAGGGTTTTTAACCAATCTTGTGCATCCAATAGGTGTGTTTGTGTCATTGGATGATCAATTAGGTCATTTTCGTCCTCCCTAGGCTTATTCTTGTCCAATTAGGGTTTTTAACCAATCTTGTGCATCCAATAGGTGTGTTTGTGTCATTGGATGATCAATTAGGTCATTTTCGTCCTCCCTAGGCTTATTCTTGTCCAATTAGGGTTTTTAACAAATCTTGTGCATCCAATAAGTTCATTTGTGTCATTGGATGATCAATTAGGTCATTTTCGTCCTCCCTAGGCATATTCTTGTACAACTAGGGTTTTTAACCAAATTTGTGCATCCAATAAGTTCCTTTGTGTCATTGGATGATCAATTAGGTCATTTTCGTCCTCCCTAGGCATATTCTTGTCCAACTAGGGTTTTTAACCAATCTTGTGCATCCAATAGGTGTGTTTGTGTCATTGGATGATCAATTAGGTCATTTTCGTCCTCCCTAGGCTTATTCTTGTCCAATTAGGGTTTTTAACCAATCTTGTGCATCCAATAGGTGTGTTTGTGTCATTGGATGATCAATTAGGTCATTTTCGTCCTCGCTATGCATGTTCTTGTCCAACTAGGGTTTTTAACCAATCTTGTGCATCAAATAGGTGTGTTTGTGTCATTGGATGATCAATTAGGTCATTTTCGTCCTCCCTAGGCATATTCTTGTCCAGTTAGGGTTTTTAACCAATCTTGTGCATCCAATAGGTGTGTTTGTGTCATTGGATGATCAATTAGGTCATTTTCGTCCTCCCTAGGCTTATTCTTGTCCAGTTAGGGTTTTTAACCAATTTTGTGCATCCAATAGGTGTGTTTCTGTCATTGGATGATCAATTAGGTCATTTTCGTCCTCCCTAGGCTTATTCTTGTCCAATTAGGGTTTTTAACCAATCTTGTGCATCCAATAAGTTCATTTGTGTTATTGGATTAACATTTAGGTCATATTCGTCCTCCCTAGGCATATTCTTGTCCAATTAGGGTTTTTAACCAATCTTGTGCATCCAATAGGTGTGTTTGTGTCATTGGATGATCAATTAGGTCATTTTCGTCCTCCCTAGGCATATTCTTGTCCAGTTAGGGTTTTTAACCAATCTTGTGCATCCAATAGGTGTGTTTGTGTCATTGGATGATCAATTAGGTCATTTTCGTCCTCATTAGGCTTATTCTTGTCCAATTAGGGTTTTTAACCAATCTTGTGCATCCAATAGGTGTGTTTGTATAATTGGATGATCAATTAGGTCATTTTCGTCCTCCCTAGGCTTATTCTTGTCCAATTAGGGTTTTTAACCAATCTTGTGCATCCAATAAGTTGAGTTGTGTCATTGGATTAACATTTCGGTCATTTTCGTTCTCCCTAGGCTTATTCTTGTCCAATTAGGGTTTTTAACCAATCTTGTGCATCCAATAAGTTCATTTGTGTTATTGGATTAACATTTAGGTCATATTCGTCCTCCCTAGGCATATTCTTGTCCAATTAGGGTTTTTAACCAATCTTGTGCATCCAATAGGTGTGTTTCTGTCATTGGATGATCAATTAGGTCATTTTCGTCCTCCCTAGGCTTATTCTTGTCCAATTAGGGTTTTTAACCAATCTTGTGCATCCAATAAGTTCATTTGTGTCATTGGATTAACATTTAGGTCATTTTCGTCCTCCCTAGGCATATTCTTGTCCAATTAGGGTTTTGAACCAATCATGCGCATCCAATAGGTGTGTTTGTGTCATTGGATGATCAATTAGGTCATTTTCGTCCTCCCTAGGCTTATTCTTGTCCAATTAGGGTTTTTAACCAATCTTGTGCATCCAATAGGTGTGTTTGTGTCATTGGATGATCAATTAGGTCATTTTCGTCCTCCCTAGGCTTATTCTTGTCCAATTAGGGTTTTTAACCAATCTTGTGCATCCAATAGGTGTGTTTGTGTCATTGGATGATCAATTAGGTCATTTTCGTCCTCCCTACGCTTATTCTTGTCCAATTAGGGTTTTTAACCAATCTTGTGCATCCAATAAGTTCGTTTGTGTCATTGGATGATCAATTAGGTCATTTTCATCCTCCCTAGGCTTATTCTTGTCCAATTACGGTTTTTAACCAATCTTGTGCATCCAATAGGTGTGTTTGTGTCATTGGATGATCAATTAGGTCATTTTCGTCCTCCCTAGGCTTATTCTTGTCCAATTAGGGTTTTTAACCAATCTTGTGCATCCAATAGGTGTGTTTGTGTCATTGGATGATCAATTAAGTCATTTTTGTCCTCCCTAGGCATATTCTTGGCCAACTAGGGTTTTTAACCAATCTTGTGCATCCAATAGGTGTGTTTGTGTCATTGGATGATCAATTAGGTTATTTTCGTCCTCCCTAGGCTTATTCTTGTCCAATTAGGGTTTTTAACCAATCTTGTGCATCCAATAGGTGTGTTTGTGTCATTGGATTAACATTTAGGTCATTTTCGTTCCCCCTAGGCTTATTCTTGTCCAATTAGGGTTTTTAACCAATCTTGTGCATCCAATAAGTTCATTTGTGTTATTGGATTAACATTTAGGTCATATTCGTCCTCCCTAGGCATATTCTTGTCCAATTAGGGTTTTTAACCAATCTTGTGCATCCAATAGGTGTGTTTGTGTAATTGGATGATCAATTAGGTCATTTTCGTCCTCCCTAGGCTTATTCTTGTCCAGTTAGGGTTTTTAACCAATCTTGTGCATCCAATATGTGTGTTTGTGTCATTGGATGATCAATTAGGTCATTTTCGTCCTCCCTAGGCTTATTCTTGTCCAATTAGGGTTTTTAACCAATCTTGTGCATCCAATTAGTTCATTAGTGTCATTGGATGATCAATTAGGTCATTTTCGTCCTCCCTAGGCATGTTCTTGTCCAACTAGGGTTTTTAACCAATCTTGTGCATCCAATAGGTGTGTTTGTGTCATTGGATGATCAATTAGGTCATTTTCGTCCTCCCTAGGCATATTCTTGTCCAGTTAGGGTTTTTAACCAATCTTGTGCATCCAATAGGTGTGTTTGTGTCATTGGATGATCAATTAGGTCATTTTCGTCCTCCCTAGTCATATTCTTGTCCAGTTAGGGTTTTTAACCAATCTTGTGCATCCAATAGGTGTGTTTGTGTCATTGGATGATCATTTAGGTCATTTTCGTCCTCCCTAGGCATAGTCTTGTCCAATTAGGGTTTTTAACCAATCTTGTGCATCCAATAGGTGTGTTTGTGTCATTGGATGATCATTTAGGTCATTTTCGTCCTCCCTAGGCATATTCTTGTCCAATTAGGGTTTTTAACCAATCTTGTGCATCCAATAGGTGTGTTTGTGTCATTGGATGATCAGTTAGGTCATTTTCGTCCTCCCTAGGCATATTCTTGTCCAATTAGGGTTTTTAACGAATCTTGTGCATCCAATAGGTGTGTTTGTGTCATTGGATGATCAATTAGGTCATTTTCGTCCTCCCTAGGCATATTCTGGTCCAATTAGGGTTTTTAACCAATCTTGTGCATCCAATAGGTGTGTTTGTGTCATTAATTGATCAATTAGGTCATTTTCGTCCTCCCTAGGCTTATTCTTGTCCAATTAGGGTTTTTAACCAATCTTGTGCATCCAATAGGTGTGTTTGTGTCATTGGATGATCAATTAGGTCATTTTCGTCCTCCCTAGGCATATTCTTGTCCAACTAGGGTTTTTAACCAATCTTGTGCATCCAATAAGTTCATTTGTGTCATTGGATGATCAATTAGGTCATTTTCATCCTCCCTAGCCATATTCTTGTCCAACAATGGTTTTTAACCAATCTTGTGCATCCAATAGGTGTGTTTGTGTCATTGGATGATCAATTAGGTCATTTTCGTCCTCCCTAGGCTTATTCTTGTCCAATTAGGGTTTTTAACCAATCTTGTGCATCCAATAGGTGTGTTTGTGTCATTGGATGATCAATTAGGTCATTTTCGTCCTCCCTAGGCTTATTCTTGTCCAATTAGGGTTTTTAACCAATCTTGTGCATCCAATAGGTGTGTTTGTGTCATTGGATGATCAATTAGGTCATTTTCGTCCTCCCTAGGCTTATTCTTGTCCAATTAGGGTTTTTAACCAATCTTGTGCATCCAATAGGTGTGTTTGTGCTATTGGATGATCAGTTAGGTCATTTTCGTCCTCCCTATGCATATTCTTGTCCAATTAGGGTTTTTAACCAATCTTGTGCATCCAATAGGTGTGTTTGTGTCATTGGATGATCAATTAGGTCATTTTCGTCCTCCCTAGGCTTATTCTTGTCCAATTAGGGTTTTTAACCAATCTTGTGCATCCAATAGGTGTGTTTATGTCATTGTATTAACATTTAGGTCATTTTGTTCTCCCTAGGCTTATTCTTGTCCAATTAGGGTTTTTAACCAATCTTGTGCATCCAATAGGTGTGTTTGTGTCATTGGATGATCAATTAGGTCATTTTCGTCCTCCCTAGGCTTATTCTTGTCCAATTAGGGTTTTTAACCAATCTTGTGCATCCAATAGGTGTGTTTGTGTCATTGGATGATCAATTAGGTCATTTATCGTCCTCCCTAGGCTTATTCTTGTCCAATTAGGGTTTTTAACCAATCTTGTGCATCCAATAGGTTGAGTTGTGTCATTGGATTAACATTTAGGTCATTTTCGTCCTCCCTAGGCATATTCTTGTCCAATTAGGGTTTTTAACCAATCTTGTGCATCCAATAGGTGTGTTTGTGTCATTGGATGATCAATTAGGTCATTTTCGTCCTCCCTAGGCTTATTCTTGTCCAATTAGGGTTTTTAACCAATCTTGTGCATCCAATAGGTGTGTTTGTGTCATTGGATGATCAATTAGGTCATTTTCGTCCTCCCTAGGCTTATTCTTGTCCAATTAGGGTTTTTAACCATTCTTGTGCATCCAATAGGTGTGTTTGTGTCATTGGATGATCAATTAGGTCATTGTTGTCCTCCCTAGGCTTATTCTTGTCCAATTAGGGTTTTTAACCAATCTTGTGCATCCAATAGGTGTGTTTGTGTCATTGGATGATCAATTAGGTCATTTTCGTCCTCCCTAGGCTTATTCTTGTCCAATTAGGGTTTTTAACCAATCTTGTGCATCCAATAGGTGTGTTTGTGTCTTTGGATGATCAATTTAGGTCATTTTCGTCCTCCCTAGGCATATTCTTGTCCAATTAGGGTTTTTAACCAATCTTGTGCATCCAATAGGTGTGTTTGTGTCATTGGATGATCAATTAGGTCATTTTCTTCCTCCCTAGGCTTATTCTTGTCCAATTAGGGTTTTAACAAATCTTGTGCATCTAATAAGATCATTTCTGTCATTGGATGATCAATTAGGTCATTTTCTTCCTCCCTAGGATTATTCTTGTCCAATTATGGTTTTTAACCAATCTTGTGCATCCAATAGGTGTGTTTGTGTCATTGGATGATCAATTAGGTCATTTTCGTCCTCCCTAGGCTTATTCTTGTCCAATTAGGGTTTTTAACCAATTTTGTGCATCCAATAGGTGTGTTTCTGTCATTGGATGATCAATTAGGTCATTTTTGTCCTCCCTAGGCATATTCTTGTCCAATTAGGGTTTTTAACCAATCTTGTGCATCCAATAAGTGCATTTGTGTTATTGGATTAACATTTAGGTCATATTCGTCCTCCCTAGGCATATTCTTGTCCAATTAGGGTTTTTAACCAATCTAGTGCATCCAATATGTGTGTTTGTGTCATTGGATGATCAATTAGGTCATTTTCGTCCTCCCTAGGCATATTCTTGTCCAGTTAGGGTTTTTAACCAATCTTGTGCATCCAATAGGTGTGTTTGTGTCATTGGATGATCAATTAGGTCATTTTCGTCCTCCCTGGGCTTATTCTTGTCCAATTAGGGTTTTTAACCAATTTTGTGCATCCAATAGGTGTGTTTCTGTCATTGGATGATCAATTAGGTCATTTTCGTCCTCCCTAGGCATATTATTGTCCAATTAGGGTTTTTAACCAATCTTGTGCATCCAATAAGTTCATTTGTGTTATTGGATTAACATTTAGGTCATATTCGTCCTCCCTAGGCATATTCTTGTCCAATTAGGGTTTTTAACCAATCTAGTGCATCCAATATGTGTGTTTGTGTCATTGGATGATCAATTAGGTCATTTTCGTCCTCCCTAGGCATATTCTTGTCCAGTTAGGGTTTTTAACCAATCTTGTGCATCCAATAGGTGTGTTTGTGTCATTGGATGATCAATTAGGTCATTTTGGTCCTCCCTATGCATATTCTTGTCCACTTTGGGTTTTTAACCAATCTTGTGCATCCAATAGGTGTGTTTGTGTCATTGGATGATCAATTAGGTCATTTTCGTCCTCCCTAGGCATGTTCTTGTCCAACTAGGGTTTTTAACCAATTTTGTGCATCCAATAGGTGTGTTTGTGTCATTGGATGATCAATTAGGTCATTTTCGTCCTCCCTAGGCTTATTCTTGTCCAATTAAGCTTTTTAACCAATCTTGTGCATCCAATAAGTTGAGTTGTGTCATTGGATTAACATTTAGGTCATTTTCGTTCTCCCTAGGCTTATTCTTGTCCAATTAGGGTTTTTTTACCAATCTTGTGCATCCAATAAGTTCATTTGTGTCATTGGATTAACATTTAGGTCATTTTCGTCCTCCCTAGGTATATTCTTGTCCAATAAGGGTTTTTAACCAATCTTGTGCATCCAATAGGTGTGTTTGTGTCATTGGATAATCAATTTAGGTCATTTTCGTCCTCCCTAGGCATATTCTTGTCGAATTAGGGTTTTTAACCAATCTTGTGCATCCAATAGGTGTGTTTGTGGCAATGGATGATCAATTAGGTCATTTTCGTCCTCCCTAGGCTTATTCTTGTCCAATTAGGGTTTTTAACCAATCTTGTGCATCCAATAGGTGTGTTTGTGTCATTGGATGATCAATTAGGTCATTTTCGTCCTCCCTAGGCTTATTCTTGCCCAATTAGGGTTTGTAACCAATCTTGTGCATCAACTAAGTTGAGTTGTGTCATTGGATTAGCATTTAGGTCATTTTCGTCCTCCCTAGGCTTATTCTTGTCCAATTAGGGTTTTTAACCAATCTTGTGCATCCAATAAGTTCATTTGTGTCATTGGATTAACATTTAGGTCATTTTTGTCCTCCCTAGGCATATTGTTGTCCAATTAGGGTTTTTAACCAATCTTGTGCATCCAATAGGTGTGTTTGTGGCAATGGATGATCAATTAGGTCATTTTCGTCCTCCCTAGGC
>JBBPBR010000963.1:0-43924 GCA_037974775.1 Cicer pinnatifidum
TATTGGATGCACAAGATTGGTTAAAAACCCTAATTGGACAAGAATATGCCTAGGGAGGACAAAAATGACCTAAATGTTAATCCAATGACACAAATGAACTTATTGGATGCACAAGATTGGTTAAAAACCCTAATTGGACAAGAATAAGCCTAGGGAGGACGAAAATGACCTAAATGCTAATCCAATGACACAACTCAACTTAGTTGATGCACAAGATTGGTTAAAAACCCTAATTGGGCAAGAATAACCCTAGGGAGGACGAAAATGACCTAATTGATCATCCAATGACACAAACACACCTATTGGATGCACAAGATTGGTTAAAAACCCTAATTGGACAAGAATAAGCCTAGGGAGGACGAAAATGACCTAATTGATCATCCATTGCTACAAACACACCTATTGGATGCACAAGATTGGTTAGAAACCCTAATTCGACAAGAATATGCCTAGGGAGGACGAAAATGACCTAAATTGATTATCCAATGACACAAACACACCTATTGGATGCACAAGATTGGTTAAAAACCCTTATTGGACAAGAATATACCTAGGGAGGACGAAAATGACCTAAATGTTAATCCAATGACACAAATGAACTTATTGGATGCACAAGATTGGTAAAAAACCCTAATTGGAAAAGAATAAGCCTAGGGAGAACGAAAATGACCTAAATGTTAATCCAATGACACAACTCAACTTATTGGATGCACAAGATTGGTTAAAAAGCCTAATTGGACAAGAATAAGCCTAGGGAGGACGAAAATGACCTAATTGATCATCCAATGACACAAACACACCTATTGGATGCACAAAATTGGTTAAAAACCCTAGTTGGACAAGAACATGCCTAGGGAGGACGAAAATGACCTAATTGATCATCCAATGACACAAACACACCTATTGGATGCACAAGATTGGTTAAAAACCCTAATTGGACAAGAATATGCCTAGGGAGGACGAAAATGACCTAAATATTATTTTAATGACACAAACAAACTTATTGGATGCACAAGATTGGTTAAAAACCCTAATTGGACAAGAATATGCCTAGGGAGGACGAAAATGACCTAAATATTAATTCAATGACACAAACAAACTTATTGGATGCACAAGATTGGTTAAAAACCCTAATTGGACAAGAATAAGCCTAGGGAGGACGAAAATGACCTAATTGATCATCCAATGACACAAACACACCTATTGGATGCACAAGATTGGTTAAAAACCCTAATTGGACAAGAATAAGCCTAGGGAGGACCAAAATGACCTAATTGATCATCCAATGACACTAACACACCTATTGGAAGCACAAGATTGGTTAAAAAACCTAATTGGACAAGAATATGCCTAGGGAGGACGAAAAGGACCTAAATATTAATTCAATGACACAAACAAACTTATTGGATGCACAAGATTGGTTAAAAACCCTAATTGGACAAGAATAAGCCTAGGGAGGACGAAAATGACCTAATTGATCATCCAATGACACAAACACACCTATTGGATGCACAAGATTGGTTAAAAACCCTAATTGGACAAGAATAAGCCCTGGGAGGACCAAAATGACCTACTTGATCATCCAATGACACAAACACACCTATTGGAAGCACAAGATTGGTTAAAAACCCTAATTGGACAAGAATATGCCTAGGGAGGACAAAAATGACCTAATTGATCATCCAATGACACAAACACACCTATTAGATGCACAAGATTGGTTAAAAACCCTAATTGGACAAGAATAGGCCTAGGGAGGACGAAAAGGACCTAAATATTAATTCAATGACACAAACAAACTTATTGGATGCACAAGATTGGTTAAAAACCCTAATTGGACAAGAATAAGCCTAGGGAGGACGAAAATGACCTAATTGATCATCCAATGACACAAACACACCTATTGGATGCACAAGATTGGTTAAAAACCCTAATTGGACAAGAATATGCCTAGGGAGGACGAAAAGGACCTAAATATTAATTCAATGACACAAACAAACTTATATCATGCACAAGATTTGTTAAAAACCCTAATTGGTCAAGAATATGCCTAGGGAGGACGAAAATGACCTAATTGATCATCCAATGACACAAACACACCTATTGGATGCACAAGATTGGTTAAAAACCCTAATTGGACAAGAATATGCCTAGGGAGGAGGAAAATGACCTAAATATTAATTCGATGACACAAACAAACTTATCGGATGCACAAGATTGGTTAAAAACCCTAATTGGACAAGAATAAGCCTAGGGAGGACGAAAATGACCTAATTGATCATCCAATGACACAAACACACCTATTGGATGCACAAGATTGGTTAAAAACCCTAATTGGACAAGAATATGCCTAGGGAGGACGAAAATGACCTAATTGATCATCCAATGACACAAATGAACTTATCGGATGCACAAGATTAGTTAAAAACCCTAATTGGACAAGAATAAGCCTAGGGAGGACGAAAATAACCTAATTGATCATCCAATGACACAAACACACCTATTGGATGCACAAGATTGGTCTAAAACTCTAATTGGACAAGAATATCCCTAGGGAGGACGAAAATTACCTAAATGTTAATCCAATGACACAAATGAACT
This sequence comes from Cicer pinnatifidum, assembly GCA_037974775.1. Lineage (NCBI taxonomy): Eukaryota > Viridiplantae > Streptophyta > Magnoliopsida > Fabales > Fabaceae > Cicer > Cicer pinnatifidum. The sequence goes on from JBBPBR010000963.1 coordinate 2,602, forward strand.
TATTGGATGCACAAGATTGGTTAAAAACCCTAATTGGACAAGAATAAGCCTAGGGAGGACGAAAATGACCTAATTGATCATCCAATGACACAAACACACCTATTGGATGCACAAGATTGGTTAAAAACCCTAATTGGACAAGAATATGCCTAGGGAGGACGATAATTACCTAATTGATCATCCAATGACATAAACACACCTATTGGATGCACAAGATTGGTTAAAAATCCTAATTGGACAAGAATATGCCTATGGAGGACGAATATGACCTAAATGTTAATCCAATAACACAAATGAACTTATTGGATGCACAAGATTTGTTAAAAACCCTAATTGGACAAGAATAAGCCTAGGGAGAACGAAAATGACCTAAATGTTAATCCAATGACACAACCCAACTTATTGGATGCACAAGATTGGTTAAAAACCCTAATTGGACAAGAATAAGCCTAGGGAGGACGAAAATGACCTAATTGATCATCCAATGACACAAGCACACCTATTGGATGCACAAGATTGGTTAAAAACCCTAATTGGACAAGAATATGCTTAGGGAGGACGAAAATGACCTAAATATTAATTCAATGACACAAACACACCAATTGGATGCACAAGATTGGTTAAAAACCCTAATTGGACAAGAATAAGCCTAGGGAGGACGAAAATGACCTAATTGATCATCCAATGACACAAACACACCTATTGGATGCACAAGATTGGTTAAAAACCCTAATTGGACAAGAATATGCCTAGGGAGGACGAAAATGACCTAAATATTAATTCAATGACACAAACAAAGTTATTGCATGCACAAGATTGGTTAAAAACCCTAATTGGACAAGAATAAGCCTAGGGAGGACATAAATGACCTAATTGATCATCCAATGACACAAACACACCTATTGGATGCACAAGATTGCTTAAAAACCCTAATTGGACAAGAATATGCCTAGGGAGGACGAAAATGACCTAAATATTAATTTAATGACACAAAAAAACTTATTGGATGCACAAGATTGGTTAAAAACTCTAATTGGACAAGAATATGCCTAGGGAGGACGAAAATGACCTAAATATTAATTCAATGAGACAAACAAAGTTATTGGATGCACAAGATTGGTTAAAAACCCTAATTGGACAAGAATATGCCTAGGGAGGACGAAAATGACCTAAATATTAATTCAATGAGACAAACAAAGTTATTGGATGCACAAGATTGGTTAAAAACCCTAATTGGACAAGAATAAGCCTATGGAGGACGAAAATGACCTAATTGAACATCCAATGACACAAACACACCTATTGGATGCACAAGATTGGTTAAAAACCCTAATTGGACAAGAATAAGCCTAGGGAGGACGAAAATGACCTAATTGATCATCCAATGACACAAACACACCTATTGGATGCACAAGATTGGTTAAAAACCCTAATTGGACAAGAATATGCCTAGGGAGGACGAAAATGACCTAATTGATCATACAATGACACAAATGAACTTATTGGTTGCACAAGATTAGTTAAAAACCCTAATTGGACAAGAATAAGCCTAGGGAGGACGAAATTAACCTAATTGATCATCCAATGACACAAACACACCTATTGGATGCACAAGATTGGTCTAAAACTCTAATTGGACAAGAATATGCCTAGGGAGGACAAAAATGACCTAAATGTTAATCCAATGACACAAATGAACTTATTGGATGCACAAGATTGGTTAAAAACCCTAATTGGACAAGAATAAACCTAGGGAGGACGAAAATGACCTAAATGTTAATCCAATGACACAACTCAACTTATTGGATGCACAAGATTGGTTAAAAACCCTAATTGGACAAGAATAAGCCTAGGGAGGACGAAAATAACCTAATTGATCATCCAATGACACACACACCTATTGGATGCACAAGATTGGTTAAAAACCCTAATTGGACAAGAATATGCCTAGGGAGGACGAAAATGACCTAATTGACAATCCAATGACACAAACACACCTATTGGATGCACAAGATTGGTTAAAAACCCTAATTGGACAAGAATAAGCCTAGGGAGGACGAAAATGACCTAATTGATCATCCAATGACACAAACACACCTATTGGATGCACAAGATTGGTTAAAAACCCTAATTGGACAAGAATATGCCTAGGGAGGACGAAAATGACCTAAATGTTATTCCAATGACACAAATGAACTTATTGGATGCACAACATTGGTTAAAAACCCTAATTGGACAAGAGTAAGCCTAGGAAGGACGAAAAATACCTAATTGATCATCCAATGACACAAACACACCTATTGGATGCACAAGATTGGTTAGAAACCCTAATTTGACAAGAATATGCCTAGGGAGGACGAAAATGACCTAAATATTAATTCAATGACACAAACAAAGTTATTGGATGCACAAGATTGATTAAAAACCCTAATTTGACAAGAATAAGTCTAGGTAGGACGAAAATGACCTTATTGATCATCCAATGACACAAACACACCTATTGGATGCACAAGATTGGTTAAAAACCCTAATTGGAAAAGAATATGCCTAGGGAGGACAAAAATGACCTAAATACTAATTCAATGACACAAACAAAGTTATTGGATGCACAAGATTGATTAAAAACCCTAATTTGACAAGAATAAGTCTAGGTAGGACGAAAATGACCTAATTGATCATCCAACGACACAAACACACCTATTGGATGCACAAGATTGGTTAAAAACCCTAATTGGACAAGAATAAGCCTAGGGACGACAAAAACGACCTAATTGATCATCCAATGACACAAACACACCTATTGGATGCACAAGATTGGTTAAAAACCCTAATTGGACAAGAATAAGCCTAGGGAGGACGAAAATGACCTAATTGATCATCCAATGACACAAACACACCTATTGGATGCACAAGATTGGTTAAAAACCCTAATTGGACAAGAATATGCCTAGGGAGGACGAAAATTACCTAAATATTAATACAATGAAACAAACAAACTTATTGGATGCACAAGATTGGTTAAAAACCCTAATTGGACAAGAATAAGCCTAGGGAGGACGAAAATGACCTAATTGATCATCCAATGACACAAACACACCTATTGGATGCACAAGATTGGTGAAAAACCCAAATTGGACAAGAATAAGCCTAGGGAGGACGAAAATGACCTAATTGATCATCCAATGACACAAACACACCTATTGGATGCACAAGATTGGTTAAAAACCCTAATTGGACAAGAATATGCCTAGGGAGGACGAAAATGACCTAAATTGATTATCCAATGACACAAACACACCTATTGGATGCACAAGATTGGTTAAAAACCCTAATTGGACAAGAATATACCTAGGGAGGACGAAAATGACCTAAATGTTAATCCAATGACACAAATGAACTTATTGGATGCACAAGATTGGTAAAAAACCCTAATTGGACAAGAATAAGCCTAGGAAGAACGAAAATGACCTAAATGTTAATCCAATGACACAACTCAACTTATTGGAATGACAAGATTGGTTAAAAAGCCTAATTGGACAAGAATAAGCCTAGGGAGGACGAAAATGACCTAATTGATCATCCAATGACACAAACACACCTATTGGATGCACAAAATTGGTTAAAAACCCTAGTTGGACAAGAACATGCCTAGGGAGGACGAAAATGACCTAATTTATCATCCAATGACACAAACACACCTATTGGATGCACAAGATTGGTTAAAAACCCTAATTGGACAAGAATAAGCCTAGGGAGGACGAAAATGACCTAATTGATCATCCAATGACACAAACACACCTATTGGATGCACAAGATTGGTTAAAAACCCTTATTGGACAAGAATAAGCCTAGGGAGGACGAGAATGACCTAATTGATCATCCAATGACACAAATGAACTTATTGGATGCACAAGATTTGTTAAAAACCCTAATTTGACAAAGTTATTGGATGCACAAGATTGGTTAAAAACCCTAATTTGACAAGAATAAGTCAAGGGAGGACGAAAATGACCTAATTGATCATCCAATGACACAAACACACCTATTGGATGCACAAGATTGGTTAAAAACCCTAATTGGACAAGAATAAGCCTAGGGAGGACGAAAATGACCTAATTGATCATCCAATGACACAAACACACCTATTGGATGCACAAGATTGGTTAAAAACCCTAATTGGTCAAGAATAAGCCTATGGAGGACGAAAATGACCTAATTGATCATCCAATGACACAAATGAACTTATTGGATGCACAAGATTTGTTAAAAACCCTAATTGGACAAGAATATGCCTAGGGAGGACGAAAACGACCTAATTGATCATCCAATGACACAAATGAACTTATTGGATGCACAAGATTTGTTAAAAACCCTAATTTGACAAAGTTATTGGATGCACAAGATTGGTTAAAAACCCTAATTTGACAAGAATAAGTCAAGGGAGGACGAAAATGACCTAATTGATCATCCAATGACACAAACACACCTATTAGATGCACAAGATTGGTTAAAAACCCTAATTGGACAAGAATAAGCCTAGGGAGGACGAAAATGACCTAATTGATCATCCAATGACACAAACTCACCTATTGGATGCACAAGATTTGTCTAAAACTCTAATTGGACAAGAATATGCCTAGGGAGGACGAAAATGACCTAAATGTTAATCCAATGACACAAATGAACATATTGGATGCACAAGATTGGTTAAAAACCCTAATTGGACAAGAATATGCCTAGGGAGGACGAAAATGACCAAAATATTAATTCAATGACACAAACGAAGTTATTGGATGCACAAGATTGGTTAAAAACCCTAATTGGACAAGAATAAGCCTAGGGAGGACATAAATGACCTAATTGATCATCCAATGACACAAACACACCTATTGGATGCACAAGATTGCTTAAAAACCCTAATTGGACAAGAATATGCCTAGGGAGGACGAAAATGACCTAAATATTAATTCAATGACTCAAACAAACTTATCTGATGCACAAGATTGGTTAAAAACCCTAATTGGACAAGAATAAGCCTAGGGAGGACGAAAATGACCTAATTGATCATCCAATGACACAAACACACCTATTGGATGCACAAGATTGGTTAAAAACCCTAATTGGACAAGAATAAGCCTAGGGAGGACGAAAATGACCTAATTGATCATCCAATGACACAAACACACCTATTGGATGCACAAGATTGGTTAAAAACCCTAATTGGACAAGAATATGCCTAGGGAGGACGAAAATGACCTAAATGTTAATCTAATGACACAAATGAACTTATTAAATGTACAAGATTGGTTAAAAACCCTAATTGGACAAGAATAAGCCTAGGGAGGACGAAAATGACCTAAATGTTAATCCAATGACACAACTCAACTTATTGGATGCACAAGATTGGTTAAAAACCCTAATTGGACAAGAATAAGCCTAGGGAGGACGAAAATGACCTAATTGATCATCCAATGACACAAACACACCTATTGGATGCACAAGATTGGTTAAAAACCCTAATTGGACAAGAATAAGCCTAGAGAGGACGAAAATGACCTAATTGATCATCCATTGCCGCCAACACACCTATTGGATGCACAAGATTGGTTAAAAACACTAATTGGACAAGAATATGCATAGCGAGGACGAAAATGACCTAAATATTAATTCAAGGACACAAACAAAGTTATTGGATGCACAAGATTGGTTAAAAACCCTAATTGGACAAGAATATGACTAGGGAGGACGATAATGACCTAAATGTTAATCCAATGACACTACTCAACTTATTGGATGCACAAGATTGGTTAAAAACCCTAATTGGACAAGAATAAGCCTAGGGAGGACGAAAATGACCTAATTGATCATCCAATGACACAAACACACCTACTGGATGCACAAGATTCGTTAAAAACTCTAATTGGACAAGAATATGCCTAGGGAGGACGAAAATGACCTAAATATTAATTCAATGACACAAACAAACTTATTGGATGCACAAGATTGGTTAAAAACCCTAATTGGACAAGAATAAGCCTAGGGAGGACGAAAATGACCTACTTGATCTTCCAATGACACAAACACACCTATTGGAAGCACAAGATTGGTTAAAAACCCTAATTGGACAAGAATATGCCTAGGGAGGACGAAAATGACCTAAATATTATTTTAAGGACACAAACAAAGTTATTCGATGCACAAGATTGATTAAAAACCCTAATTGGACAAGAATAAGCCTAGGGAGGAAGAAAATGACCTAAATGTTAATCCAATGACACAACTCAACTTATTGGATGCACAAGATTGGTTAAAAACCCTAATTGGACAAGAATAAGCCTAGGGAGGACGAAAATGACCTAAATGTTAATCCAATGACACAACTCAACTTATTGGATGCACAAGATTGGTTAAAAACCATAATTGGACAAGAATAAGCCTAGGGAGGACCAAAATGACCTAATTGATCTTCCAATGACACAAACACACCTATTGGAAGCACAAGATTGGCTAAAAACCCTAATTGGACAAGAATATGCCTAGGGAGGACGAAAATGACCTAAATATTAATTCAAGGACACAAACCAAGTTATTGGATGCACAAGATTGGTTAAAAACCCTAATTGGACAAGAATAAGTCTAGGGAGGACGAAAATGACCGAAATGTTAATCCAATGACACAACTCAACTTATTGGATGCACAAGATTGGTTAAAAACCCTAATTGGACAAGAATAAGCCTAGGGAGGACGAAAATGACCTAAATTTTAATCCAATGACACAACTCAACTTATTGGATGCACAAGATTGGTTAAAAACCCTAATTGGACAAGAATAAGCCTAGGGAGGACAAAAATGACCTAAATGTTAATCCAATGACACAACTCAACTTATTGGATGCACAAGATTGGTTAAAAACCCTAATTGGACAAGAATAAGCCTAGGGAGGACGAAAATGACCTAATTGATCATCCAATGACACAAACACACCTATTGGATGCACAAGATTCCTTAAAAACCCTAATTGGACAAGAATATGCCTAGGGAGGACGAAAATGACCTAACTGATCATCCAGTGACACAAACACACCTATTGGATGCACAAGATTGGTTAAAAACCCTAATTGGACAAGAATATGCCTAGGGAGGACGAAAATGACCTAAATATTAATTCAATGAAACAAACAAACTTATTGGATGCACAAGATTGGTTAAAAACCCTAATTGGACAAGAATAAGCCTAGGGAGGACGAAAATGACCTAATTGATCATCCAATGACACAAACACACCTATTGGATGCACAAGATTGGTTAAAAACCCTAATTGGACAAGAATAAACATAGGGAGGACGAAAATGACCTAATTGATCATCCAATGACACAAACACACCTATTGGATGCACAAGATTGGTTAAAAACCCTAATTGGACAACAATATGCCTAGGTAGGACGAAAATGACCTAATTGATCATCCAATGACACAAACACACCTATTGGATGCACAAGATTGGTTAAAAACCCTAATTCGACAACAATATGCCTAGGTAGGATGAAAATGACCTAATTGATCATCCAATGACACAAACACACCTATTGGATGCACAAGATTGGTTAAAAACCCTAGTTGGACAAGAATAAGCCTAGGGAGGACGAAAATGACCTAATTGATCATCCAATGACAGAAACACACCTATTGGATGCACAAGATTGGATAAAAACCCTAATTGGACAAGAATAAGCATAGGGAGGACGAAAATGACCTAATTGATCATCCAATGACACAGACACACCTATTGGATGCACAAGATTGGTTAAAAACCCTAATTGGACAACAATATGCCTAGGTAGGACGAAAATGACCTAATTGATCATCCAATGACACAAACACACCTATTGGATGCACAAGATTGGTTAAAAACCGTAATTGGACAAGAATAAGCCTAGGGAGGACGAAAATGACCTAATTGATCATCCAATGACACAAACACACCTATTGGATGCACAAGATTGGTTAAAAACCTTAATTGGACAAGAATATGCCTAGGGAAGACGAAAATGACCTAAATATTAATTCTATGACACAAACAAACTTATTGGATGCACAAGATTGATTAAAAACCCTAATTGGACAAGAATAAGCCTAGGGAGGACGAAAATGACCTAATTGATCATCCAATGACACAAACACACCTATTGGATGCAAAAGATTGGTTAAAAACCCTAGTTGGACAAGAATACGCCTAGGGAGGACGAAAATGACCTAATTGATCATCCAATGACACAAACACACCTATTGGATGCACAAGATTGGTTAAAAACCCTAATTCGACAACAATATGCCTAGGTAGGATGAAAATGACCTAATTGATCATCCAATGACACAAACACACCTATTGGATGCACAAGATTGGTTAAAAACCCTAGTTGGACAAGAATAAGCCTAGGGAGGACGAAAATGACCTAATTGATCATCCAATGACAGAAACACACCTATTGGATGCACAAGATTGGATAAAAACCCTAATTGGACAAGAATAAGCATAGGGAGGACGAAAATGACCTAATTGATCATCCAATGACACAGACACACCTATTGGATGCACAAGATTGGTTAAAAACCCTAATTGGACAACAATATGCCTAGGTAGGACGAAAATGACCTAATTGATCATCCAATGACACAAACACACCTATTGGATGCACAAGATTGGTTAAAAACCGTAATTGGACAAGAATAAGCCTAGGGAGGACGAAAATGACCTAATTGATCATCCAATGACACAAACACACCTATTGGAAGCACAAGATTGGTTAAAAACCTTAATTGGACAAGAATATGCCTAGGGAAGACGAAAATGACCTAAATATTAATTCAATGACACAAACAAACTTATTGGATACACAAGATTGATTAAAAACCCTAATTGGACAAGAATAAGCCTAGGGAGGACGAAAATGACCTAATTGATCATCCAATGACACAAACACACCTATTGGATGCACAAGATTGGTTAAAAACCCTAGTTGGACAAGAACATGCCTAGGGAGGACGAAAATGACCTAATTGATCATCCAATGACACTAATGAACTTATTGGATGCACAAGATTGGTTAAAAACCCTAATTGGACAAGAATATGCTTAGGGAGGACGAAAATGACCTAAATGTTAATCCAATGACACAAATGAACTTATTGGATGCACAAGATTGTTTAAAAACCCTAATTGGACAAGAATAAGCCTAGGGAGGACGAAAATGACCTAATTGATCATCCAATGACAGAAACACACCTATTGGATGCACAAGATTGGTTAAAAACCCTAATTGGACAAGAATAAGTCCAGGGAGGACAAAAATGACCTAATTGATCATCCAATGACACAAACACACCTATTGGATGCACAAGATTGGTTAAAAACCCTAATTGAACAAGAATATGCCTAGGGAGGACGAATATGACCTAAATGTTAATCCAATAACACAAATGAACTTATTGGATGCACAAGATTGGTTAAAAACCATAATTGGACAAGAATAAGCCTAGGGAGAACGAAAATGAGCTAAATGTTAATCCAATGACACAACTCAACTTATTGGATGCACAAGATTGGTTAAAAACCCTAATTGGACAAGAATATGCCTAGGGAGGACGAATATGACCTTAATGTTAATCCAATAACACAAATGAACTTATTGGATGCACAAGATTGGTTAAAAACCCTAATTGGACAAGAATAAGCCTAGGGAGAATGAAAATGAGCTAAATGTTAATCCAATGACACAACTCAACTTATTGGATGCACAAGATTGGTTAAAAACCCTAATTGGACAAGAATAAGCCTAGGGAGGACGAAAATGACCTAATTGATCATCCAATGACACAAACACACCTATTGGATGCACAAGATTGGTTAAAAACCCTAATTGGACAAGAATATGCCTAGGTAGGACGAAAATGACCTAATTGATCATCCAATGACACAAACACACCTATTGGATGCACAAGATTGGTTAAAAATCCTAATTGGACAAGAATATGCCTATGGAGGACGAATATGACCTAAATGTTAATCCAATAACACAAATGAACTTATTGGATGCACAAGATTTGTTAAAAACCCTAATTGGACAAGAATAAGCCTAGGGAGAACGAAAATGACCTAAATGTTAATCCAATGACACAACTCAACTTATTGGATGCACAAGATTGGTTAAAAACCCTAATTGGACAAGAATAAGCCTAGGGAGGACGAAAATAACCTAATTGATCATCCAATGACACAAACACACCTATTGGATGCACAAGATTAGTTAAAAACCCTAATTGGACAAGAATATGCCTAGGGAGGACAAAAATGACCTAAATGTTAATCCAATGACACAAATGAACTTATTGGATGCACAAGATTGGTTAAAAACCCTAATTGGACAAGAATAAGCCTAGGGAGGACGAAAATGACCTAAATGCTAATCCAATGACACAACTCAACTTAGTTGATGCACAAGATTGGTTAAAAACCCTAATTGGGCAAGAATAAGCCTAGGGAGGACGAAAATGACCTAATTGATCATCCAATGACACAAACACACCTATTGGATGCACAAGATTGGTTAAAAACCTTAATTGGACAAGAATAAGCCTAGGGAGGACGAAAATGACCTAACTGATTATCCAATGACACAAACACACCTATTGAATGCACAAGATTGGTTAAAAACCCTAATTGGACAAGAATAAGCCTAGGGAGGACGAAAATGACCTAAATGTTAATCCAATGACACAACTCAACTTATTGGATGCACAAGATTGGTTAAAAACCCTAATTGGACAAGAATAAGCCTAGGGAGGACGAAAATAACCTAATTGATCATCCAATGACACAAACACACCTATTGGATGCACAAGAATGGCTAAAAACCCTAATTGGACAAGAATAAGCCTAGGGAGGACGAAAATGACCTAAATGTTAATCCAATGACACAAACACACCTATTGGATGCACAAGATTGGTTAAAAACCCTAATTGGACAAGAATAAGCCTAGGGAGGACGAAAATGACCTAATTGATCATCCAATGACACAAACACACCTATTGGATGCACAAGATCGATTTAAAACCCTAGTTGGACAAGAATATGCCTAGGGAGCACGAAAATGACCTAAATATTAATTCAATGACACAAACAAACTTATCGGATGCACAAGATTGGTTAAAAACCCTAATTGGACAAGAATAAGCCTAGGGAGGACGAAAATGACCTAATTGATCATCCAATGACACAAACACACCTATTGGATGCACAAGATTGGTTAAAAACCCTAATTGGACAAGAATAAGCCTAGGGAGGACGAAAATGACCTAATTGATCATCCAATGACACAAACACACCTATTGGATGCACAAGATTGGTTAAAAACCATAATTGGACAAGAATATGCCTAGGGAGGACGAAAATGACCTAATTGATCATCCAATGACACAAATGAACTTATTTGATGCACAAGATTAGTTAAAAACCCTAATTGGACAAGAATAAGCCTAGGGAGGACGAAAATAACCTAATTGATCATCCAATGACACAAACACACCTATTGGATGCACAAGATTGGTCTAAAACTCTAATTGGACAAGAATATGGCTAGGGAGGACGAAAATGATCTAAATGTTAATCCAATGACACAAATGAACTTATTGGATGCACAAGATTGGTTAAAAACCCTAATTGGACAAGAATAAGCCTAGGGAGGACGAAAATGACCTAAATGTTCATCCAATGACACAAACACACCTATTGGATGCACAAGATTGGTTAAAAACCCTAATTGGACAAGAATAAGCCTAGGGAGGACGAAAATGACCTAAATGTTCATCCAATGACACCAATGAAATTATTGGATGCACAAGATTGGTTAAAAACCCTAATTGGACAAGAATAAGCCTAGGCTGGACGAAAATGACCTAAATGTTCATCCAATAACACAAATGAACTTATTGGTTGCACAAGATTGCTTAAAACCCTAGTTGGACAAGAATAAGCCTAAAGAGGACGAAAATGACCTAAATGTTCATCCAATGACACAAACACACCTATTGGATGCACAAGATTGGTTAAAAACCCTAATTGGAGAAGAATAAGCCTAGGGAGGACGAAAATGACCTAAATGTTCATCCAATGACACAAATGAACATATTGGATGCACAAGATTGATTAAAAACCCTAATTGGACAAGAATAAGCCTAGGGAGGACGAAAATGACCTAAATGTTCATCCAATGACACAAATGAACTTATTGGATGCACAAGATTGGTTAAAAACCCTAATTGGACAAGAATAAGCCTAGGGAGGACGAAAATGACCTAAATGTTCTTCCAATGACACAAACACACCTACTGGATGCACTAGATTGCATAAAAACCCTAATTGGACAAGAATAAGACTAGGGAGGACAAAAATGAACTAAATGTTCGTCCAATGACACAAACACACCTATTGGATGCACAAGATTGCATAAAAACCCTAATTGGACAAGAATAAGCATAGGGAGGACAAAAATGACCTAAATGTTCGTCCAATGACACAAATGAACTTATTGGATGCACAAGATTGGTTAAAAACCCTAATTGGACAAGAATAAGCCTAGGGAGGACGAAAATGACCTAAATGTTCATCCAATGACACAAATGAACTTATTGGATGCACAAGATTGGTTAAAAACCCTAATTGGACAAGAATAAGCCTAGGGAGGACGAAAATGACCTAAATGTTCATCCAATGACACAAACACACCTATTTGATGCACAAGATTGGTTAGAAACCGTAATTGGACAAGAATAAGCCTAGGAAGGACGAAAATGACCTAAATGTTAATCCAATGACACAAATGAACTTATTGGATGCACAAGATTGGTAAAAAACCCTAATTGGACAAGAATAAGCCGAGGGAGGACGAAAATGACCTAAATGTTCATCCAATGACACAAACACACCTATTGGATGCACAAGATTGGTTAAAAACCCTAATTGGACAAGAATAAGCCTAGGGAGGACGAAAATGACCTAAATGTTCATCCAATGACACAAATGAACTTATTGGATGCACAAGATTGGTTAAAAACCCTAATTGGACAAGAATAAGCCTTGGGAGGACCAAAATGACCTAAATGTTCATTCAATGACACAAATGAACTTATTGGATGCACAAGATTGGTTAAAAACCCTAATTGGACAAGAATAAGCCTAGGGAGGACGAAAATGACCTAAATGTTCATCCAATGACACAAATGAACTTATTGGATGCACAAGATTGGTTAAAAACCCTAATTGGACAAGAATATGCCTAGGGAGGACGAATATGACCTAAATGTTAATCCAATAACACAAATGAACTTATTGGATGCACAAGATTGGTTAAAAACCCTAATTGGACAAGAATAAGCCTAGGGAGAACAAAAATGACCTAATTGATCATCCAATGACACAAACACACCTATTGGATGCACAAGATTGGTTAAAAACCCTAATTGGACAAGAATAAGCCTAGGGAGGACGAAAATGACCTAATTGATCATCCAATGACACAAACACACCTATTGGATGCACAAGATTGGTTAAAAACCCTAATTGGACAAGAATAAGCCTAGGGAGGACGAAAATGACCTAATTGATCATCCAATGACACAAACACACCTATTGGATGCACAAGATTGGTTAAAAACCCTAATTGGACAAGAATATGCCTAGGGAGGATGAATATGACCTAAATGTTAATCCAATAACAGAAATGAACTTATTGGATGCACAAGATTGGTTAAAAAACCTAATTGGACAAGAATAAGCCTAGGGAGAACGAAAATGACCTAAATGTTAATCCAATGACACAACTCAACTTATTGGATGCACAAGATTGGTTAAAAACCCTAATTGGACAAGAATAAGCCTAGGGAGGACGAAAATAACCTAATTGATCATCCAATGACACAAACACACCTATTGGATGCACAAGATTGGTTAAAAACCCTAATTGGACAAGAATATGCCTAGAGAGAACGAAAATGACCTAATTGATCATCGAATGACACAAACACACCTATTGGATGCACAAGTTTGGTTAAAAACCCTAATTGGACAAGAATATGCCTAGGGAGGACGAATATGACCTAAATGTTAATCCAATAACACAAATGAACTTATTGGATGCACAAGATTTGTTAAAAACCCTAATTGGACAAGAATAAGCCTAGGGAGAACGAAAATGACCTAAATGTTAATCCAATGACACAACTCAACTTATTGGATGCACAAGATTGGTTAAAAACCCTAATTGGACAAGAATAAGCCTAGGGAGGACGAAAATAACCTAATTGTTCATACAATGACACAAACACACCTATTGGATGCACAAGATTGGTTAAAAACCCTAATTGGACAAGAATATGCCTAGGGAGGACGAAAATGACCTAATTGATCATCCAATGACACAAACACACCTATTGGATGCACAAGATTTGTTAAAAACCCTAAATGGACAAGAATAAGCCTAGGGAGGACGAAAATGACCTAATTGATCATCCAATGACACAAACACACCTATTGGATGCACAAGATTGGTTAAAAACCCTAATTGGACAAGAATATGCCTAGGGAGGACAAAAATGACCTAAATATTAATTCAATGACATAAACAAACTTATTGGATGCACAAAATTGGTTAAAAACCGTAATTGGACAAGAATATGCCTAGGGAGGACGAAAATGACCTAATTGATCATTCAATGACACAAACACACCTATTGGATGCACAAGATTGGTTAAAAACCCTAATTGGACAAGAATATGCCTAGGGAGGACGAAAATGACCTAATTGGTTAAAAACCCTTATTGGACAAGAATAAGCCTAGGGAGGACGAAAATGACCTAATTGGTTAAAAACCCTAATTGGACAAGAATATGCCTAGGGTGGACATAAATGACTTAATTGATCATCCAATGACACAAACACACCTATTTGATGCACAAGATTGGTTAAAAACCCTAATTGGACAAGAATATGCATAGGGAGGACGAAAATGACCTAAATATTAATTCAATGACACAAACAAACTTATCGGATGCACAAGATTGGTTAAAAACCCTAATTGGACAAGAATAAGCCTAGGGAGGACGAAAATGACCTAATTGATCATCCAATGACACAAACACACCTATTGGATGCACAAGATTGGTTAAAAACCCTAATTGGACAAGAATAAGCCTAGGGAGGACGAAAATGACCTAATTGATCATCCAATGACACAAGCACACCTATTCGATGCACAATATTGGTTAAAAACCCTAATTGGATAAGAATAAGCCTAAGGAGGACGAAAATGACCTAATTGATCATCCAATGACACAAACACACCTATTGGATGCACAAGATTGGTTAAAAACCCTAGTTGGACAAGAATATGCCTAGGGAAGACGAAAATGACCTAATTGATCATCCAATGACACAAATGAACTTATTGGATGCACAAGATTTGTTAAAAACCCTAATTGGACAAGAATAAACCTAGGGAGGACGAAAATGACATAATTGATCATCCAATGACACAAATGAACTTATTGGATGCACAAGATTGGTTAAAAACCCTAATTGGACAAGAATATGCCTAGGGAGGACGAAAATGACCTAAAAGTTAATCCAATGACACAACTCAACTTATTGGATGCACAAGATTGGTTAAAAACCCTAATTGGACAAGAATAAGCCTAGGGAGGACGAAAATGACCTAAAAGTTAATCCAATGACACAACTCAACTTATTGGATGCACAAGATTGGTTAAAAACCCTAATTGGACAAGAATAAGCCTAGGGAGGACGAAAATAACCTAATTGATCATCCAATGACACAAACACACCTATTGGATGCACAAGATTGGTTAAAAACCCTAATTGGACAAGAATATGCCTAGGGAGGGCGAAAATGACCTAAATGTTAATCCAATGACACAACTCAACTTATTGGATGCACAAGATTGGTAAAAAATCTAATTGGACAAGAATATGCCTAGGGAGGACGAAAATGACCTAAATGTTAATCCAATGACACAACTCAACTTATTGGATGCACAAGATTGGTTAAAAACCCTAATTGGACAAGAATAAGCCTAGGGAGGACGAAAATGACCTAATTGATCATGCATTGCCACAAACACACCTATTGGATGCACAAAATTGGTTAAAAACCCTAATTGGACAAGAATATGCCTAGGGAGGACGAAAATGACCTAACTGATCATCCAATGACACAAACACACCTATTGGATGCACAAGATTGGTTAAAAACCCTAATTGGACAAGAATATGCCTAGGGAGGACGAATATGACCTAAATGTTAATCCAATAACACAAATGAACTTATTGGATGCACAAGATTGGTTAAAAACCCTAATTGGACAAGAATAAGCCTAGGGAGGACGAAAATAACCTATTTGATCATCCAATGACACAAACACACCTATTGGATGCACAAGATTGGTTAAAAACCTTAGTAGGACAAGAACATGCCTAGGGAGGACGAAAATGACCTAATTGATCATCCAATGACACTAATGAACTTATTGGATGCACAAGATTGGTTAAAAACCCTAATTGGACAAGAATAAGCCTAGGGAGGACGAAAATGACCTAATTGATCATCCAATGACACAAACACACGTATTGGATGCACAAGATTGGTTAAAAACCCTAACTGGACAAGAATATGCCTAGGGAGGACGAAAATGACCTAATTGATCATCCAATGACACAAACACACCTATTGGATGCACAAGATTGGTTAAAAACCCTAACTGGACAAGAATATGCATAGGGAGGACGAAAATGACCTAATTGATCATCCAATGACACAAACACACATATTGGATGCACTAGATTGGTTAAAAACCCTAATTGGACAAGAATATGCCTAGGGAGGACGAATATGACCTAAATGTTAATCCAATAACACAAATGAACTTATTGGATGCACAAGATTGGTTAAAAACCCTAATTGGACAAGAATAAGCCTAGGGAGGACGAAAATGACCTAATTGATCATCCAATGACAGAAACACACCTATTGGATGCACAAAATTGGTTAAAAACCCTAATTGGACAAGAATAAGCCTAGGGAGGACGAAAATGACCTAATTGATCATCCAATGACAGAAACACACCTATTGGATGCACAAGATTGGTTAAAAACCCTAATTGGACAAGAATAAGTCCAGGGAGGACAAAAATGACCTAATTGATCATCCAATGACACAAACACACCTATTGGATGCACAAGATTGGTTAAAAACCCTAATTGAACAAGAATATGCCTAGGGAGGACAAATATGACCTAAATGTTAATCCAATAACACAAATGAACTTATTGGATGCACAAGATTGGTTAAAAACCATAATTGGACAAGAATAAGCCTAGGGAGAACGAAAATGAGCTAAATGTTAATCCAATGACACAACTCAACTTATTGGATGCACAAGATTGGTTAAAAACCCTAATAGGACCAGAATATGCCTATGGAGGACAAATATGACCTAAATGTTAATCCAATAACACAAATGAACTTATTGGATGCACAAGATTTGTTAAAAACCCTAATTGGACAAGAATAAGCCTAGGGAGAACGAAAATGACCTAAATGTTAATCCAATGACACAACTCAACTTATTGGATGCACAAGATTGGTTAAAAACCCTAATTGGACAAGAATAAGCCTAGGGAGGACGAAAATAACCTAATTGATCATCCAATGACACAAACACACCTATTGGATGCACAAGATTGGTTAAAAACCCTAATTGGACAAGAATATGCCTAGGGAGGACAAAAATGACCTAAATGTTAATCCAATGACACAAATGAACTTATTGGATGCACAAGATTGGTTAAAAACCCTAATTGGACAAGAATAAGCATAGGGAGGACGAAAATGACCTAAATGCTAATCCAATGACACAACTCAACTTAGTTGATGCACAAGATTGGTTAAAAACCCTAATTGGGCAAGAATAAGCCTAGGGAGGACGAAAATGACCTAATTGATCATCCAATGACACAAACACACCTATTGGATGCACAAGATTGGTTAAAAACCTTAATTGGACAAGAATAAGCCTAGGGAGGACGAAAATGACCTAATTGATCATCCATTGCCACAAACACACCTATTGGATGCACAAGATTGGTTAAAAACCCTAATTGGACAAGAATATGCCTAGGGAGGACAAAAATGACCTAAATGTTAATCCAATGACACAAATGAACTTATTGGATGCACAAGATTGATTAAAAACCCTAAATTGACAAGAATAAGCCTAGGGAGGACGAAAATGACCTAACTGATCATCCAATGACACAAACACACCTATTGGATGCACAAGATTGGTTAAAAACCCTAATTGGACAAGAATATGCCTAGGGAGGACGAAAATGACCTAATTGATCGTCCAATGACACAAACACACCTATTGGATGCACAAGATTGGTTAAAAACCCTAATTGGACAAGAATAAGCCTAGGCAGGACGAAAATGACCTAATTGATCATCCAATGACACAAACACACCTATTGGATGCACAAGATTCATTAAAAACCCTAATTGGACAAGAATATGCCTAGGGAGGACGAAAATGACCTAATTGATCATCCAATGACACAAACACACCTATTGGATGCACAAGATTGGTTAAAAACCCTAATTGGACAAGAATAAGCCTAGGGAGGACGAAAATGACCTAATTGATCATCCAATGACACAAACACACCTATTGGATGCACAAGATTGGTTAAAAACCCTAATTGGACAAGATTAAGTCTAGGGAGGACGAAAATGACCTAATTGATCATCTATTGCCACAAACACACCAATTGGATGCACAAGATTGGTTAAAAACCCTAATTGGACAAGAATATGCCTAGGAAGGACGAAAATGACCTAATTGGTCATCCAATGACACAAACACACCTATTGGATGCAAAAGATTGGTTAAAAACCCTAATTGGACAAGAATAAGCCTAGGGAGGACGAAAATAACCTAATTGATCATCCAATGACACAAACACACCTATTGGATGCACAAGATTGGTTAAAAACCCTAATTGGACAAGAATATGCCTACGGAGGCCGAAAATGACCTAAATGTAAATCCAATGACAGAAATGAACTTATTGGATGCACAAGATTGGTTAAAAACCCTAATTGGACAAGAATAAGCCTAGGGAGGACGAAAATAACCTAATTGATCATCCAATGACACATACACACCTATTAGATGCACAAGATTGGTTAAAAACCCTAATTGGACAAGAATATGCCTAGGGAGGACGAAAATGACCTAAATATTAATTCAATGACACAAACAAAGTTATTGGATGCACAAGATTGGTTAAAAACCCTAATTGGACAAGAATAAGCCTAGGGAGGACGAAAATGACCTAATTGATCATCCAATGACACAAACACACCTATTGGATGCACAAGATTGGTTAAAAACCCTAATTGGACAAGAATAAGGCTAGTGGGGACGAAAATGACCTAATTGATCATCCAATGACACAAACACACCTATTGGAAGCACAAGAATGGTTAAAAACCCTAATTGGACAAGAATATGCCTATGGAGGACGAAAATGACCTAAATGTAAATCCAATGACACAAATGAACTTATTGGATGCACAAGATTGGTTAAAAACCCTAATTGGGCAAGAATAAGCCTAGGGAGGACGAATATGACCTAATTGATCATCCAATGACACAAACACACCTATTGGATGCACAAGATTGGTTAAAAACCCTAATTGGACAAGAATAAGCCTAGGGAGGACGAAAATGACCTAAATGTTAATCCAATGACACAACTAAACATATTGGATGCACAAGATTGGTTAAAAACCCTAATTGGACAAGAATAAGCCTAGGGAGGACGAAAATGACCTAATTGATCATCCAATGACACAAACACACCTATTGGATGCACAAGATTGGTTAAAAACCCTAATTGGACAAGAATAAGCCTAGGGAGGACGAAAATGATGACACAACTCAACTTATTGGATGCACAAGATTGGTTAAAAACCCTAATTGGACAAGAATAAGCCTAGGGAGGACGAAAATGACCTAATTGATCATCCAATGACACAAACACACCTATTGGATGCACAAGATTGGTTAAAAACCCTAATTGGACAAGAATATGCCTAGGGAGGACGAAAATGACCTAAATATTAATTCAAATACATAAACATACTTGTTGGATGCACAAGATTGGTTAAAAACCCTAATTGGACAAGAATAAGCCTAGGGAGGACGAAAATGACCTAATTGATCATCCAATGACACAAACACACCTATTGGATGCACAAGATTGGTTAAAAACCCTAATTGGACATGAATATGCCTAGGGAGGACGAAAATGACCTAAATGTGAATCCAATGAAACAAATGAACTTATTGGATGCACAAGATTGGTTAAAAACCTAATTGGACAAGAATAAGCCTAGGGAGAATGAAAATGACCTAAATGTTAATCCAATGACACAACTCAACTTATTGGATGCACAAGATTGGTTAAAAACCCTAATTGGACAAGAATAAGCCTAGGGAGGACGAAAATGACCTAATTGATCATCCAATGACACAAACACACCTATTGGATGCACAAGATTGGTTAAAAACCCTAATTGGACAAGAACATGCCTAGGGAGGATGAAAATGACCTAATTCATCATCCAATGACACTAATGAACTTATTGGATGCACAAGATTGGTTAAAAACCCTAATTGGACAAGAATAAGCCTAGGGAGGACGAAAATGACCTAATTGATCATCCAATGACACAAACACACCTATTGGATGCACAAGATTGGTTAAAAACCCTAATTGGACAAGAATATGCCTACGGAGGACGAATATGACCTAAATGTTAATCCAATAACACAAATGAACTTATTGGATGCACAAGATTGGTTAAAAACCCTAATTGGACAATAATATGCCTAGGGAGGACGAAAATGACGTAAATATTAATTCAATGACACAAACAAACTTATTGGATGCACAAGATTGGTTAAAAACCCTAATTGGACAATAATATGCCTAGGGAGGACGAAAATGAACTAATTGATTATCCAATGACACTAATGAACTTATTGGATGCACAAGATTGGTTAAAAACCCTAATTGGACAAGAATAAGCCTAGGGAGGACGAAAATGACCTAATTGATCATCCAATGACACAAACACACCTATTGGATGCACAAGATTGGTTAAAAACCCTAATTGGACAAGAATATGCCTAGGGAGGACGAAAATGACCTAATTGATCATCCAATGACACAAACACACCTATTGGATGCACAAGATTGGTTAAAAACCCTAATTGGACAAGAATATGCCTAGGGAGGACGAATATTACCTAAATGTTAATCCAATAACACAAATGAACTTATTGGATGCACAAGATTGGTTAAAAACCCTAATTGGACAAGAATAAGCCTAGGGAGAACGAAAATGACCTAATTGATCATCCAATGACACAAACACACCTATTGGATGCACAAGATTGGTTAAAAACCCTAATTGGACAAGAATATACCTAGGGAGGACGAAAATGACCTAAATGTTAATCCAATGACACAAATGAACTTATTGGATGCACAAGATTGGTAAAAAACCCTAATTGGACAAGAATAAGCCTAGGAAGAACGAAAATGACCTAAATGTTAATCCAACGACACAACTCAACTTATTGGATGCACAAGATTGGTTAAAAAGCCTAATTGGACAAGAATAAGCCTAGGGAGGACGAAAATGACCTAATTGATCATCCAATGACACAAACACACCTATTGGATGCACAAAATTGGTTAAAAACCCTAGTTGGACAAGAACATGCCTAGGGAGGACGAAAATGACCTAATTTATCATCCAATGACACAAACACACCTATTGGATGCACAAGATTGGTTAAAAACCCTAATTGGACAAGAATATGCCTAGGGAGGACGAAAATGACCTAAATATTAATTTAATGACACAAACAAACTTATTGGATGCACAAGATTGGTTAAAAACCCTAACTGGACAAGAATATGCCTAGGGAGGACGAAAATGACCTAATTGATCATCCAATGACACAAACACACCTATTGGATGCACAAGATTGGTTAAAAACCCTAACTGGACAAGAATATGCATAGGGAGGACGAAAATGACCTAATTGATCATCCAATGACACAAACACACATATTGGATGCACTAGATTGGTTAAAAACCCTAATTGGACAAGAATATGCCTAGGGAGGACGAATATGACCTAAATGTTAATCCAATAACACAAATGAACTTATTGGATGCACAAGATTGGTTAAAAACCCTAATTGGACAAGAATAAGCCTAGGGAGGACGAAAATGACCTAATTGATCATCCAATGACAGAAACACACCTATTGGATGCACAAAATTGGTTAAAAACCCTAATTGGACAAGAATAAGCCTAGGGAGGACGAAAATGACCTAATTGATCATCCAATGACACAAACACACCTATTGGATGCACAAGATTGGTTAAAAACCCTAACTGGACAAGAATATGACTAGGGAGGACGAAAAATGACCTAATTGATCATCCAATGACACAAACACATCTATTGGATGCACAAGATTGGTTAAAAACCCTAAATGGACAAGAATATGCCTAGGGAGGACAAATATGACCTAAATGTTAATCCAATAACACAAATGAACTTATTGGATGCACAAGATTGGTTAAAAACCATAATTGGACAAGAATAAGCCTAGGGAGAACGAAAATGAGCTAAATGTTAATCCAATGACACAACTCAACTTATTGGATGCACAAGATTGGTTAAAAACCCTAATAGGACCAGAATATGCCTATGGAGGACGAATATGACCTAAATGTTAATCCAATAACACAAATGAACTTATTGGATGCACAAGATTTGTTAAAAACCCTAATTGGACAAGAATAAGCCTAGGGAGAACGAAAATGACCTAAATGTTAATCCAATGACACAACTCAACTTATTGGATGCACAAGATTGGTTAAAAACCCTAATTGGACAAGAATAAGCCTAGGGAGGACGAAAATAACCTAATTGATCATCCAATGACACAAACACACCTATTGGATGCACAAGATTGGTTAAAAACCCTAATTGGACAAGAATATGCCTAGGGAGGACAAAAATGACCTAAATGTTAATCCAATGACACAAATGAACTTATTGGATGCACAAGATTGGTTAAAAACCCTAATTGGACAAGAATAAGCATAGGGAGGACGAAAATTACCTAAATGCTAATCCAATGATACAACTCAACTTATTGGATGCACAAGATTGGTTAAAAACCCTAATTGGGCAAGAATAAGCCTAGGGAGGACAAAAATATTCTAATTGATCATCCAATGACACAAACACACCTATTGGATGCACAAGATTGGTTAAAAACCCTAATTGGACAAGAAAAAGCCTAGGGAGGACGAAAATGACCTAATTGATCATCCATTGCCACAAACACACCTATCGAATGCACAAGATTGGTTAAAAACCCTAATTGGACAAGAATATGCCTAGGGAGGACGAAAATGACCTAATTTATCATCCAATGACAGAAACACACCTATTGGATGCACAAGATTGGTTAAAAACCCTAATTGGACAAGAATATGCCTAGGGAGGACGAAAATGACCTAAATATTAATTCAATGACACAAACAAAGTTATTGGATGCACAAGATTGGTTAAAAACCCTAATTTGACAAGAATAAGTCAAGGGAGGACGAAAATGACCTAATTGATCATCCAATGACACAAAGACACCTATTGGATGCACAAGATTGGTTAAAAACCCTAATTGGACAAGAATAAGCCTAGGGAGGACGAAAATGACCTAATTGATCATCCAATGACACAAACACACCTATTGGATGCACAAGATTGGTTAAAAACCCTAATTGGACAAGAAAAGCCTAGGGAGGACGAAAATGACCTAATTGATCATCCAATGACACAAATGAACTTATTGGATGCACAAGATTTGTTAAAAACCCTAATTGGACAAAAATAAGACTAGGTAGGACGAAAATGACCTAATTGATCATCCAATGACACAAACACACCTATTGGATGCACAAGATTGGTTAAAAACCCTAATTGGACAAGAATATGCCTAGGGAGGACGAAAATGACCTAAATATTAATTCAATGACACAAACAAAGTTATTGGATGCACAAGATTGGTTAAAAACCATAATTTGACAAGAATAAGTCAAGGGAGGACGAAAATGACCTAATCGATCATCCAATGACACAAACACACCTATTGGATGCACAAGATTGGTTAAAAACCCTAATTGGACAAGAATAAGCCTAGGGAGGACGAAAACGACCTAATTGATCATCCAATGACACAAACACACCTATTGGATGCACAAGATTGGTTAAAAACCCTAATTGGACAAGAATAAGCCTAGGGAGGACGAAAATGACCTAATTGATCATCCAATGACACAAACACACCTATTGGATGCACAAGATTGGTTAAAAACCCTAATTGGACAAGAATATGCCTAGTGAGGACGAAAATGACCTAAATTGATCATCCAATGACACAAACACACCTATTGGATGCACAAGATTGGTTAAAAACCCTAATTGGACAAGAATATGCCTAGGGAGGACAAAAATGACCTTAATTGATCATCCAATCACACAAACACACCTATTGGATGCACAAGATTGGTTAAAAACCCTAATTGGACAAGAATAAGCCTAGGGAGGACGAAAACGACCTAATTGATCATCCAATGACACAAACACACCTATTGGATGCACAAGATTGGTTAAAAACCCTAATTGGACAAGAATAAGCCTATGGAGGACGAAAATGACCTAATTGATCATCCAATGACACAAACACAACCTAATTGATCATCCAATGACACAAACACACCTATTGGATGCACAAGATTGGTTAAAAACCCTAGTTGGACAAGAATATGCCTAGGGAGGACGAAAATGACCTAATTGATCATCCAATGACACAAACACACCTATTGGATTCACAAGATTGGTTAAAAACCCTAATTGGACAAGAATAAGCCTAGGGAGGACGAAAATGACCTAATTGATCATCCAATGACACAAACACACCTATTGGATGCACAAGATTGGTTAAAAACCCTAATTGGACAAGAATATGCCTAGGGAGGACGAAAATGACCTAATTGGTCATCCAATGACACAAACACACCTATTGGATGCACAAGATTGGTTAAAAACCCTAATTGGACAAGAATAAGCCTAGGGAGGACGAAAATAACCTAATTGATCATCCAATGACACAAACACACCTATTGGATGCACAAGATTGGTTAAAAACCCTAATTGGACAAGAATATGCCTAGGCAGGACGAAAATGATCTAAATGTTAATCCAATGACACAAATGAACTTATTGGATGCACAAGATTGGTTAAAAACCCTAATTGGACAAGAATAAGCCTAGGGAGGACGAAAATGACCTAATTGATCATCCAATGACACAAACACACCTATTGGATGCACAAGATTGGTTAAAAACCCTAATTGGACAAGAATATGCCTAGGGAGGACGAAAATGACCTAATTGATCATCCAATAACACAAATGAACTTATTGGATGCACAAGATTGGTTAAAAACCCTAATTGGACAAGAATAAGCCTAGGGAGGACGAAAATGATCTAATTGATCGTCCAATGACACAAACACACCTATTGAATGCACAAGATTGGTTAAAAACCCTAATTGGACAAGAATATGCCTAGGGAGGACTAAAATGACCTAAATGTTAATCCAATGACACAAATGAACTTATTGGATGCACAAGATTGGTTAAAAACCCTAATTGGACAAGAATAAGCCTAGGGAGGACGAAAATGACCTAATTGATCATCCAATGACACAAACACACCTATTGGATGCACAAGATTGGTTAAAAACCCTAATTGGACAAGAAAAAGCCTAGGGAGGACGAAAATGACGTAAATGTTAATCCAATGAGACAAATGAACTTATTGGATGCACAAGATTGGTTAAAAACCATAATTGGACAAGAATAAGCCTAGGGAGGACGAAAATGACCTAATTGATCATCCAATGACACAAACACACCTATTGGATGCACAAGATTGGTTAAAAACCCTAATTTGACAAGAATATGCCTAGGGAGGACGAATATGACCTAAATGTTAATCCAATAACACAAATGAACTTATTGGATGCACAAGATTGGTTAAAAACCATAATTGGACAAGAATAAGCCTAGGGAGAACGAAAATGAGCTAAATGTTAATCCAATGACACAACTCAACTTATTGGATGCACAAGATTGGTTAAAAACCCTAATTGGACAAGAATATGCCTAGGGAGGACGAAAATGACCTAAATGTGAATCCAATGAAACAAATGAACTTATTGGATGCACAAGATTGGTTAAAAACCTAATTGGACAAGAATAAGCCTAGGGAGAATGAAAATGACCTAAATGTTAATCCAATGACACAACTCAACTTATTGGATGCACAAGATTGGTTAAAAACCCTAATTGGACAAGAATAAGCCTTGGGAGGACGAAAATGACCTAATTGATCATCCAATGACACAAACACACCTATTGGATGCACAAGATTGGTTAAAAACCCTAATTGGACAAGAATATGCCTAGGGAGGACGAAAATTACCTAATTGATCATACAATGACATAAACACACCTATTGGATGCACAAGATTGGTTAAAAATCCTAATTGGTCAAGAATATGCCTATGGAGGACGAATATGACCTAAATGTTAATCCAATAACACAAATGAACTTATTCGATGCACAAGATTTGTTAAAAACCCTAATTGGACAAGAATAAGCCTAGGGAGAACGAAAATGACCTAAATGTTAATCCAATGACACAACTCAACTTATTGGATGCACAAGATTGGTTAAAAACCCTAATTGGACAAGAATAAGCCTAGGGAGGACGAAAATAACCTAATTGATCATCCAATGACACAAACACACCTATTGGATGCACAAGATTGGTTAAAAACCCTAATTGGACAAGAATATGCCTAGGGAGGACAAAAATGACCTAAATGTTAATCCAATGACACAAATGAACTTATTGGATGCACAAGATTGGTTAAAAACCCTAATTGGACAAGAATAAGCATAGGGAGGACGAAAATGACCTAAATGCTAATCCAATGACACAACTCAACTTAGTTGATGCACAAGATTGGTTAAAAACCCTAATTGGGCAAGAATAAGCCTAGGGAGGACGAAAATGACCTAATTGATCATCCAATGACACAAACACACCTATTGGATGCACAAGATTGGTTAAAAACCTTAATTGGACAAGAATAAGCCTAGGGAGGACGAAAATGACCTAATTGATCATCCATTGCCACAAACACACCTATTGGATGCACAAGATTGGTTAAAAACCCTAATTCGACAAGAATATGCCTAGGGAGGACGAAAATGACCTAAATTGATTATCCAATGACACAAACACACCTATTGGATGCACAAGATTGGTTAAAAACCCTTATTGGACAAGAATATACCTAGGGAGGACGAAAATGACCTAAATGTTAATCCAATGACACAAATGAACTTATTGGATGCACAAGATTGGTAAAAAACCCTAATTTGACAAGAATAAGCCTAGGGAGAACGAAAATGACCTAAATGTTAATCCAATGACACAACTCAACTTATTGGATGCACAAGATTGGTTAAAAAGCCTAATTGGACAAGAATAAGCCTAGGGAGGACGAAAATGACCTAATTGATCATCCAATGACACAAACACACCTATTGGATGCACAAAATTGGTTAAAAACCCTATTTGGACAAGAACATGCCTAGGGAGGACGAAAATGACCTAATTGATCATCCAATGACAGAAACACACCTATTGGATGCACAAGATTGGTTAAAAACCCTAATTGGACAACAATATGCCTAGGGAGGACCAAAATGACCTAATTGATCATCCAATGACACAAACACACCTATTGGATGCACAAGATTGGTTAAAAACCCTAACTGGACAAGAATATGCATAGGGAGGACGAAAATGACCTAATTGATCATCCAATGACACAAACACACATATTGGATGCACTAGATTGGTTAAAAACCCTAATTGGACAAGAATATGCCTAGGGAGGACGAATATGACCTAAATGTTAATCCAATAACACAAATGAACTTATTGGATGCACAAGATTGGTTAAAAACCCTAATTGGACAAGAATAAGCCTAGGGAGGACGAAAATGACCTAATTGATCATCCAATGACAGAAACACACCTATTGGATGCACAAAATTGGTTAAAAACCCTAATTGGACAAGAATAAGCCTAGGGAGGACGAAAATGACCTAATTGATCATCCAATGACACAAACACACCTATTGGATGCACAAGATTGGTTAAAAACCCTAACTGGACAAGAATATGACTAGGGAGGACGAAAAATGACCTAATTGATCATCCAATGACACAAACACATCTATTGGATGCACAAGATTGGTTAAAAACCCTAAATGGACAAGAATACGCCTAGGGAGGAAGAATATTACCTAAATGATTATCCAATAACACAAATGAACTTATTGGATGCACAAGATTGGTTAAAAACCATAATTGGACAAGAATAAGCCTAGGGAGAACGAAAATGTGCTAAATGTTAATCCAATGACACAACTCAACTTATTGGATGCACAAGATTGGTTAAAAACCCTAATTGGACAAGAATATGCCTAGGGAGGACGAAAATGACCTAAATGTGAATCCAATAAAACAAATGAACTTATTGGATGCACAAGATTGGTTAAAAACCTAATTGGACAAGAATAAGCCTAGGGAGAATGAAAATGACCTAAATGTTAATCCAATGACACAACTCAACTTATTGGATGCACAAGATTGGTTAAAAACCCTAATTGGACAAGAATAAGCCTAGGGAGGACGAAAATGACCTAATTGATCATCCAATGACACAAACACACCTATTGGATGCACAAGATTGGTTAAAAACCCTAATTGGACAAGAGTATGGCTAGGGAGGATGAAAATGACCTAAATATTAATTCAATGACACAAACAAACTTATCGGATGCACAAGATTGGTTAAAAACCTTAATTGGACAAGAATAAGCCTAGGGACGACGAAAATGACCTAATTGATCATCCAATGACACAAACACACCTATTAGATGCACAAGATTGGTTAAAAACCCTAATTGGACAAGAATAAGCCTAGGGAGGACGAAAATGACCTAATTGATCATCCAATGACACAAACACACCTATTGGATGCACAAGATTGGTTAAAAACCCTAATTGGACAAGAATATGCCTAGGGAGGACGTAAATGACCTATTTGATCATCCAATGACACAACCACACCTATTGGATGCACAAGATTGGTTAAAAACCCTAATTGGACAAGAATATGCCTAGGGAGGACGAAAATGACCTAAATATTAATTCAATGACACAAACAAACTTATTGGATGCACAAGATTGGTTAAAAACCCTAATTGGACAAGAATAAGCCTAGGGAGGACGAAAATGACCTAAATGTTAATCCCATGACACAAACACACCTATTGGATGCACAAGATTGGTTAAAAACCCTAATTGGACAAGAATAAGCCTAGGGAGGACGAAAATGACCTAATTGATCATCCAATGACACAAACACACCTATTGGATGCACAAGATTGGTTAAAAACCCTAATTGGACAAGAATATGCCTAGGGAGGACGAATATGACCTAAATGTTAATCCAATAACACAAATGAACTTATTGGATGCACAAGATTGGTTAAAAACCCTAATTGGACAACAATAAACCTAGGGAGAACAAAAATGACCTAAATGTTAATCCAATGACACAACTCAACTTATTGGATGCACAAGATTGGTTAAAAATCCTAATTGGACAAGAATAAGCCTAGGGAGGACGAAAATAACCTAATTGATCATCCAATGACACAAACACACCTATTGGATGCACAAGATTGGTTAAAAACCCTAATTGGACAAGAATATGCCTAGGGAGGAAGAAAATGACCTAATTGATCATCCTATGACTCAAATGAACTTATTGGATGCACAAGATTGGTTAAAAACCCTAATTGGACAAGAATAAGCCTAGGGAGGACGAAAATGACCTAAATGTTAATCCAATGACACAACTCAACTTATTGGATGCACAAGATTGGTTAAAAACCCTAATTGGACAAGAATAAGCCTATGGAGGACGAAAATGACCTAATTGATTATCCAATGACACAAACATACCTATTGGATGCACAAGATTGGTTAAAAACCCTAATTGGACAAGAATAAGCCTAGGGAGGACGAAAATGACCTAATTGATCATCCAATGACACAAACACACCTATTGGATGCACAAGATTGGTTAAAAACCCTAATTGGACAAGAATATGCCTAGGGAGGACGAAAATGACCTAATTGATCATCCAATGACACAAACACACCTATTGGATGCACAAGATTGGTTAAAAACCCTAATTGGACAAGAATATGCATAGGGAAGACGAATATGACCTAAATGTTAATCCAATAACACAAATGAACTTATTGGATGCACAAGATTGGTTAAAAACCCTAATTGGACAAGAATAAGCCTAGGGAGAACGAAAATGACCTAAATGTTAATCCAATGACACAACTCAACTTATTGGATGCACAAGATTGGTTAAAAACCCTAATTGGACAAGAATAAGCCTAGGGAGGACGAAAATAACCTAATTGATCATCCAATGACACAAACACACCTATTGGATGCACAAGATTGGTTAAAAACCCTAATTGGACAAGAATATGCCTAGGGAGGACGAAAATGACCTAATTGATCATCCAATGACACAAACACACCTATTGGATGCACAAGAATGGTCTAAAACTCTAATTGGACAAGAATATGCCTAGGGAGGACGAAAATAACCTAATTGATCATCCAATGACACAAACACACCTATTGGATGCACAAGATTGGTTAAAAACCCTAATTGGACAAGAATAAGCCTAGGGAGGATGAAAATAACCTAATTGATCATCCAATGACACAAACACACCTATTGGATGCACAAGATTGGTTAAAAACCCTAATTGGACAAGAATATGCCTAGGGAGGACAAAAATGACCTAAATGTTAATCCAATGACACAAGTGAACTTATTGGATGCACAAGATTGGTTAAAAACCCTAATTGGACAAGAATAAGCCTAGGGAGGACGAAAATGACCTAAATGTTAATCCAATGACACAACTCAACTTATTGGATGCACAAGATTGGTTAAAAACCCTAATTGGACAAGAATAAGCCTAGGAAGGACGAAAATGACCTAATTGATCATCCAATGACACACACACACCTATTGGATGCACAAGGTTGGTTAAAAACCCTAATTAGACAAGAGTATGCCTAAGGAGGACGAAAATGACCTAAATATTAATTCAATGACACAAACAAACTTATCGGATGCACAAGATTGGTTAAAAACCCTAATTGGACAAGAATATGCCTAGGGAGGACGAAAATGACCTAATTGATCATCCAATGACACAAACACACCTATTGGATGCACCAGATTGGTTAAAAACCCTAATTGGACAGGAATATGCCTAGGGAGGACGAAAATGACCTAATTGATCATCCAATGACACAAACATACCTATTGGATGCACAAGATTGGTTAAAAACCCTAATTGGACAAGAATATGCCTAGGGAGGACGAAAATGACCTAAATGTTAATCCAATGACACAAATGAACTTATTGGATGTACGAGATTAGTTAAAAACCCTAATTGGACAAGAATAAGCCTAGGGAGGACGAAAATGACCTAATTGATCATCCAATGACACAAACACACCTATTGGATGCACAAGATTGGTGAAAAACCCTAATTGGACAAGAATATGCCTAGGGAGGACGAAAATGACCTAAACGTTAATCCAATGACACAACTCAACTTATTGGATGCACAATATTGGTTAAAAACCCTAATTGGACAAGAATAAGCCTATGGTGGACGAAAATGACCTAATTGATCATCCAATGACACAAACACACCTATTGGATGTACAAGATTGGTTAAAACCCTAATTGGACAAGAATAAGCCTCGGGAGGACGAAAATGACCTAAATGTTAATCCAATGACACAACTCAACTTATTGGATGCACAAGATTGGTTAAAAACCCTAATTGGACAAGAATAAGCCTAGGGAGGACGAAAATGACCTAATTGATCATCCAATGACACAAACACACCTATTGGATGCACAAGATTGGTTAAAAACCCTAATTGGACAAGAATATGCCTAGGGAGGACGAAAATGACCTAATTGATCATCCAATGACACAAACACACCTATTGGATGCACAAGATTGGTTAAAAACCCTAATCAGACAAGAATATGCCTAGGTAGGACGAAAATGACCTAATTGATCATCCAATGACACAAACACACCTATTGGATCCACGAGATTGGTTAAAAACTCTAATTGGACAAGAATATGCCTATGCAGGACGAAAATGACCTAATGGATCATCCAATGACACAAACACACCTATTGGATGCACAAGATCGGTTAAAAACCCTAATTGGACAAGAATAAGCCTAGGGAGGACGAAAATGACGTAATTGATCATCCAATGACACAAACACACCTATTGGATGCACAAGATTGGTTAAAAACCCTAATTGGACAAGAATATGCCTAGGGAGGACGAAAAGGACCTAATTGATAATCCAATGACAAAAATGAACTTATTGGATGCACAAGATTAGTTAAAAACCCTAATTGGACAAGAATATGCCTAGGGAGGACGAAAATAACCTAATTGATCATCCAATGACACAAACACACCTATTGGATGCACAAGATTGGTTAAAAACCCTAATTGAAGAAGAATATGCCTAGGGAGGACGAAAATGACCTAAATGTTAATCCAATGACACAAATGAACTTATTGGATGCACAAGATTGGTTAAAAACCCTAATTGGACAAGAATAAGCCTAGGGAGGACGAAAATGACATAAATGTTAATCCAATGAAACAACTCAACTTATTGGATGCACAAGATTAGTTAAAAACCCTAATTGGACAAGAATAAGCCTAGTGAGGACGAAAATGACCTAATTGATCATCCAATGACACAAACACACCTATTGGATGCACAAGATTGGTTAAAAACCCTAATTGGATAAGAATATGCCTAGGGAGGACTGAAATGACCTAATTGATCATCCAATGACACAAACACACCTATTGGATGCACAAGATTGGTTAAAAACCCTAATTGGACAATAATATGCCTAGGGAGGACGAAAATGACCTAAATATTAATTCAATGACACAAACAAAGTTATTGGATGCACAAGATTGGTTTAAAACCCTAATTGGACAAGAATAAGCCTAGGAAGGACGAAAATGACCTAATTGATCATCCAATGACACAAACACACCTATTGGATGCACAAGATTGGTTAAAAACCCTAATTGGACAAGAATAAGCCTAGGGAGGACGAAAATGACCTAATTGATCATCCAATGCCGCAAACACACCTATTGGATGCACAAGACTGGTTAAAAACCCTAATTGGACAAGAATATACTTAGGGAGGACGAAAATGAGCTAAATATTAATTCAATGACACAAACAAAATTATTAGATGCACAAGATTGGTTAAAAACCCTAATTGGACAAGAATAAGCCTAGGGAGGACGAAAATGACCTAATTGATCATCCAATGACACAAACACACCTATTGGATGCACAAGATTGGTTAAAAACCCTAATTGGACAAGAATATGCCTAGGGAGGACGGAAATGACCTAATTGATCATCCAATGACACAAACACACCTATTGGATGCACAAGATTGGTTAAAAACCATAATTGGACAATAATATGCCTAGGGAGGACGAAAATGACCTAAATATTAATTCAATGACACAAACAAACTTATTGGATGCACAAGATTGGTTAAAAACCCTAATTGGACAAGAATAAGCCTAGGGAGGACAAAAATGACCTGATTGATCATCCAATGACACAAACACACCTATTGGATGCACAAGATTGGTTAAAAACTCTAATTGGAGAAGAATAAGCCTAGGGAGGACGAAAATGACCTAATTGATCATACAATGACACAAACACACCTATTGGATGCACAAGATTGGTTAAAAACCATAATTGGACAAGAATATGCCTAGGGTGGACGAAAATAACCTAATTGATCATCCAATGATACAAACACACCTATTGGGTGCACAAGATCGGTTAAAAAACCTAATTGGACAAGAATAAGCCTAGGGAACCCGAAAATGACCTAATTGATCATCCAATGACACAAACACACCTATTGGATGCACAAGATTGGTTAAAAACCCTAATTGGACAAGAATATGCCTAGGGAGGACGAAAATGACCTAATTGATCATCCAATGACACAAACACACCTATTGGATGCACAAGATTGGTTAAAACTCTAATTGGACAAGAATAAGCCTAGGGAGGACGAAAATAACCTAATTGATCATCCAATGACACAAACACACCTATTGGATGCACAAGATTGGTTAAAAACCCTAATTGGACAAGAATATGCCTAGGGAGGACGAAAATGAACTAATTGATCATCCAATGACACAAACACACCTATTGGATGCACAAGATTGGTTAAAAACCCTAATTGGACAAGAATAAGCCTAGGGAGAACGAAAATGACCTAAATGTTAATCCAATGACACAACTCAACTTATTGGATGCACAAGATTGGTTAAAAACCCTAATTGGACAAGAATAAGCCTAGGGAGGACGAAAATGACCTAAATATTAATTTAATGACACAAACAAACTTATTGGATGCACAAGATTGATTAAAAACCCTAACTGGACAAGAATATGCCTAGGGAGGACGAAAATGACCTAATTGATCATCCAATGACACAAACACACCTATTGGATGCACAAGATTGGTTAAAAACCCTAATTGGACAAGAATATGCCTAGGGAGGACGAATATGACCTAAATGTTAATCCAATAACACAAATGAACTTATTGGATGCACAAGATTGGTTAAAAACCCTAATTGGACAAGAATAAGCCTAGGGAGAACGAAAATGACCTAAATGTTAATCCAATGACACAACTCAACTTATTGGATGCACAAGATAGGTTAAAAATCCTAATTGGACAAGAATAAGCCTAGGGAGGACGAAAATGACATAATTGATCATCCAATGACACAAATGAACTTATTAGATGCACAAGATTGGTTAAAAACCCTAATTGGACAAGAATAAGCCTAGGGAGGACGAAAATGACCTAATTGATCATCCAATGACACAAACACACCTATTGGATGCACAAGATTGGTTAAAAACCCTAATTGGACAAGAATATGCCTAGGGAGGACGAAAATGACCTAAATATTAATTCAATGACACAAACAAAGTTATTGGATGCACAAGATTGATTAAAAACCCTAATTTGACAAGAATAAGTCTAGGTAGGACGAAAATGACCTAATTGATCATCCAATGACACAAACACACCTATTGGATGCACAAGATTGGTTAAAAACCCTAATTGGACATGAATAAGCCTAGGGACGACGAAAACGACCTAATTGATCATCCATTGACACAAACACACCTATTGGATGAACAAGATTGGTTAAAAACCCTAATTGGACAAGAATAAGCCTAGGGAGGACGAAAATGACCTAATTGATCATCCAATGACACAAACACACCTATTGGATGCACAAGATTGGTTAAAAACCCTAATTGGACAAGAATATGCCTAGGGAGGACGAAAATGACCTAAATATTAATTCAATGACACAAACAAAGTTATTGGATGCACAAGATTGGTTAAAAACCCTAATTGGACAAGAATAAGCCTAGGGAGGACGTAAATGACCTAATTAATCATCCAATGACACAAATGAACGTATTGGATGCATAAGATTAGTTAAAAACCCTAATTGGACAAGAATATGCCTAGGGAGGACGAAAATAACCTAATTGATCATCCAATGACACAAACACACCTATTGGATGCACAAGATTGGTTAAAAACCCTAATTGGACAAGAATATGCCTAGGTAGGACGAAAATGACCTAATTGATCATCCAATGACACAAACACACCTATTGGATGCACAAGATTCGTTAAAACCCTAAGTGGACAAGAATATGCCTAGGGAGGACGAAAATGACCTAATTGATCATCCAATGACACAAACACACCTATTGGATGCACAAGATCGGTTAAAAACCCTAATTGGACAAGAATAAGCCTAGGGAGGACGAAAATGACCTAATTGATCATCCAAAGACACAAACACACCTATTGGATGCACAAGATTGGTTAAAAACCCTAGTTGGACAAGAATATGCCTAAGGAGGACGAAAATGACCTAATTGATCATCCAATGACACAAATGAACTTATTGGATGCACAAGATTGGTTGAAAATCCTAATTGGACAAGAATAAGCCTAGGGAGGACGAAAATGACCTAATTGATCAATCAATGACACAAACACACCTATTGGATGCACAAGATTGGTTAAAAACCCTAATTGGACAAGAATATGCCTTGGGAGGATGAAAATGACCTAATTGATCATCCAATGACACAAACACACCTATTGGATGCACAAGACTGATTAAAAACCCTAATTGGACAAGAATATGCCTAGGAAGGACGAAAATGACCGAATTGATCATCCAATGACACAAACACACCTATTGGATGCACAAGATTGGTTAAAAACCCTAATTGGACAAGAATAAGCCTAGGGAGGACGAAAATGACCTAATTGATCATCCAATGACACAAACACACCTATTGGATGCACAAGATTGGTTAAAAACCCTAATTGGACAAGAATATGCCTAGGGAGGACGAAAATGACCTAAATATTAATTCAATGACATAAACAAACTTATCGAATGCACAAGATTAGTTAAAAACCCTAATTGGACAAGAATAAGCCTAGGGAGAACGAAAATGACCTAATTGATCATCCAATGACACAAACACACCTATTGGATGCACAAGATTGGTTAAAAACCCTAATTGGAAAAGAATATGCCTAGGGAGGAAGAAAATGACCTAAATATTAATTCAATGACACAAACAAAGTTATTGGATGCACAAGATTGGTTAAAAACCCTAATTGGACAAGAATAAGCCTAGGGAGGACGAAAATTACCTAATTGATCATCCAATGACACAAACACACCTATTGGATGCACAAGATTGGTTAAAAACCCTAATTGGGCAAGAATATGCCTAGGGAGGACGAAAATGACCTAAAAATTAATTCAATGACACAAACAAACTTATTGGATGCACAAGATTGGTTAAAAACCCTAATTGGACAAGAATAAGCCTAGGGAGGACGAAAATGACCTAAATGTTAATCCAATGACATAAACTCACCTATTGGATGCACAAGATTGGTTAAAAACCCTAATTGGACAAGAATAAGCCTAGGGAGAACGAAAATGACCTAATTGATCATCCAATGACAGAAACACACCTATTGGATGCACAAGATTGGTTAAAAACCCTAATTGGACAAGAATAAGCCTAGGGAGCACGAAAATGACCTAATTGATCATCCAAAGACACAAATTTCCTATTGGATGCACAAGAATGGTTAAAAACCCTAGTTGGACAAGAATATGCCTAGGGAGGACGAAAATGACCTAATTGATCATCCAATGACACATACACACCTATTGGATGCACAAGATTGGTTAAAAACCCTAATTTGACAAGAATAAGCCTAGGGAGGACGAAAATGACCTAATTGATCATCCAATGACACAAACACACCTATTGGACGCACAAGATTGGTTTAAAACCGTAATTGGACAAGAACATACCTAGGGAGGACGAAAATGACCTAAATGTTAATCCAATGACACAAATGAACTTATTGGATGCACAAGATTGGTTAAAAACCCTAATTGGACAAGAATAAGCCTTCCGAGGACAAAAATGACCTAATTGATCATCCAATGACACAAACACACCTATTGGATGCACAAGACTGGTTAAAAACCCTAATTGGACAAGAATATGCCTAGGAAGGACGAAAAGGACCTAATTGATCATCCAATGACACAAACACACCTATTGGATGCACAAGATTGGTTAAAAACCCTAATTGGACAAGAATAAGCCTAGGGAGGACGAAAATGACCTAATTGATCATCCAATGACACAAACACACCTATTGGATGCACAAGATTGGTTAAAAACCCTAATTGGACAAGTATACGCCTAGGGAGGACGAAAATGACCTAACTATTAATTCAATGACATAAACAAACTTATTGGATGCACAAGATTGGTTAAAAACCCTAATTGGACAAGAATAAGCCTAGGGAGGACGAAAATGACCTAATTGATCATCCAATGACACAAACACACCTATTGGAAGCACAAGATTGGTTAAAAACCCTAATTGGACAAGAATATGCCTAGGGAGGACGAAAATGATCTAAATGTAAATCCAGTGACACAAATGAACTTATTGGATGCACAAGATTGGTTAAAAACCCTAATTGGACAAGAATAAGCCTAGGGAGGACGAAAATAACCTAAATGTTAATCCAATAACACAACTCAACTTATTGGATGCACAAGATTGGCTAAAAACCCTAATTGGACAAGAATAAGCCTAGGGAGGACGAAAATGACCTAAATGTTAATCCAATGACACAACTCAACTTATTGGATGCACAAGATTGGTTGAAAACCCTAATTGGACAAGAATAAGCCTAGGGAGGACGAAAATGACCTAAATATTAATTCAATGACACAAACAAAGTTATTGGATGCACTAGATTGGTTAAAAACCCTAATTGGACAAGAATAAGCCTAGGGAGGACGAAAATGACCTAATTGATCATCCAATGACACAAACACACCTATTGGATGCACAAGATTGGTTAAAAACCCTAATTGGACAAGAATAAGCCTAGGGAGGATGAAAATGACCTAAATGTTAATTCAATGACAAAAACGAACTTATTGGATGCACAAGATTGGTTAAAAACCCTAATTGGACAAGAATATGCCTAGGGAGGACGAAAATGACCTAATTGATCATCCAATGACACAAACACACCTATTGGATGCACAAGATTGGTTAAAAACCCTAATTGGAAAAGAATATGCCTAGGGAGGACGAAAATGACCTAAATGTTAATCCAATGACACAAATGAACTTATTGGATGCACAAGATTGTTTAAAAACCCTAATTGGACAAGAATAAGCCTAGGGAGGACGAAAATGACCTAATTGATCATCCAATGACAGAAACACACCTATTGGATGCACAAGATTGGTTAAAAACCCTAATTGGACAAGAATAAGCCCAGGGAGGACAAAAATGACCTAATTGATCATCAAATGACAGAAACACACCTATCGGATGCACAAGATTGGTTAAAAATCCTAATTGGACAAGAATATGCCTAGGGAGGACGAATATGACCTAAATGTTAATCCAATAACACAAATGAACTTATTGGATGCACAAGATTGGTTAAAAACCATAATTGGACAAGAATAAGCCTAGGGAGAACGAAAATGAGCTAAATGTTAATCCAATGACACAACTCAACTTATTGGATGCACAAGATTGGTTAAAAACCCTAATTGGACAAGAATATGCCTAGGGAGGACGAAAATGACCTAAATGTGAATCCAATGAAACAAATGAACTTATTGGATGCACAAGATTGGTTAAAAACCTAATTGGACAAGAATAAGCCTAGGGAGAATGAAAATGACCTAAATGTTAATCCAATGACACAACTCAACTTATTGGATGCACAAGATTGGTTAAAAACCCTAATTGGACAAGAATAAGCCTTGGGAGGACGAAAATGACCTAATTGATCATCCAATGACACAAACACACCTATTGGATGCACAAGATTGGTTAAAAACCCTAATTGGACAAGAATATGCCTAGGGAGGACGAAAATTACCTAATTGATCATACAATGACATAAACACACCTATTGGATGCACAAGATTGGTTAAAAATCCTAATTGGTCAAGAATATGCCTATGGAGGACGAATATGACCTAAATGTTAATCCAATAACACAAATGAACTTATTCGATGCACAAGATTTGTTAAAAACCCTAATTGGACAAGAATAAGCCTAGGGAGAACGAAAATGACCTAAATGTTAATCCAATGACACAACTCAACTTATTGGATGCACAAGATTGGTTAAAAACCCTAATTGGACAAGAATAAGCCTAGGGAGGACGAAAATAACCTAATTGATCATCCAATGACACAAACACACCTATTGGATGCACAAGATTGGTTAAAAACCCTAATTGGACAAGAATATGCCTAGGGAGGACAAAAATGACATAAATGTTAATCCAATGACACAAATGAACTTATTGGATGCACAAGATTGGTTAAAAACCCTAATTGGACAAGAATAAGCCTAGGGAGGACGAAAGTGACCTAAATGCTAATCCAATGACACAACTCAACTTAATTGATGCACAAGATTGGTTAAAAACCCTAATTGGGCAAGAATAAGCCTAGGGAGGACACAAATGACCTAATTGATCATCCAATGACACAAACACACCTATTGGATGCACAAGATTGGTTAAAAACCCTAATTGGACAAGAATAAGCCTAGGGAGGACGAAAATGACCTAATTGATCATCCATTTCCACAAACACACCTATTGGATGCACAAGATTCGTTAAAATCCCTAATTCGACAAGAATATGCCTAGGGAGGACGAAAATGACCTAAATTGATTATCAATGACACAAACACACCTATTGGATGCACAAGATTGGTTAAAAACCCTAATTGGACAAGAATATACCTAGGGAGGACGAAAATGACCTAAATGTTAATCCAATGACACAAATGAACTTATTGGATGCACAAGATTGGTAAAAAACCCTAATTGGACAAGAATAAGCCTAGGAAGAACGAAAACGACCTAAATGTTAATCCAATGACACAACTCAACTTATTGGATGCACAAGATTGGTTAAAAAGCCTAATTGGACAAGAATAAGCCTAGGGAGGACGAAAATGACCTAATTGATCGTCCAATGACACAAACACACCTATTGGATGCACAA
>JBBPBR010000964.1:0-15969 GCA_037974775.1 Cicer pinnatifidum
AAGAATAAGCCTAGTGAGGACGAAAATGACCTAATTGATCATCCAATGACACAAACACACCTATTGGATGCACAAGATTGGTTAAAAACCCTAATTGGACAAGAATATTCCTAGGGAGGACGATAATGACCTAATTGATCATCCAATGAAACAAACACACCTATTGGATGCACAAGATTCGTTAAAAACCCTAATTGGACAAGAATATGCCTAGAGAGGACGAAAATGACCTAATTGATCATCCAATGACACAAACACACCTATTGGATGCACAAGATTGGTTAAAAACCCTAATTGGACAAGAATAAGCCTAGGGAGGACAAAAATGACCTATTTGATCATCCAATCACACAAACACACCTATTGGATGCACAAGATTTGGGTAAAAACCCTAATTGGACAAGAATATACCTAGGGAGGACGAAAATGACCTAAATATTAATTCTATGACACAAACAAAGTTATTAGATGCACAAGATTGGTTAAAACCCTAATTGGACAAGAATAAGCCTAGGGAGGACGTAAGTGACCTAATTGATCATCCAATGACACAAACACACCTATTGGATGCACATGATCGGTTAAAAACCCTAATTGGACAAGAAATAGCCTAGGGAGGACGAAAATGACCTAATTGATCATCCAATGACACAAACACACCTATTGGATGCACATGATCGGTTAAAAACCCTAATTGGACAAGAATAAGCCTAAGGAGGACGAAAATGACCTAATTGATCATCCAATGACACAAACACACCTATTGGATGCACAAGATTGGTTAAAAACCCTAATTGGACAAGAATAAGCGTAGGGAGAACGAAAATGACCTAAATTTTAATCCAATGACACAACTCAACTTATTGGATGCAAAAGATTGGTTAAAAACCCTAATTGGACAAGAATAAGCCTTGGGACGTCGAAAATGACCTAATTGATCATCCAATGACACAAACACACCTATTGGATGCACAAGATTGGTTAAAAACCCTAATTGGACAAGAATATGCCTAGGGAGGACGAAAATGACCTAATTGATCATCCAATGACACAAACACACCTATTGGATGCACAAGATTGGTTAAAAACCCTAATTGGACAAGAATAAGCGTAGGGAGAACGAAAATGACCTAAATTTTAATCCAATGACACAACTCAACTTATTGTATGCACAAGATTGGTTAAAAACCCTAATTGGACAAGAATAAGCCTAGGGAGGACGAAAATGACCTAATTGATCATCCAATGACACAAACACACCTATTGGATGCACATAATCGGTTAAAAACCCTAATTGGACAAGAATAAGCCTAGGGAGGACGAAAATGACCTAATTGATCATCCAATGACACAAACACACCTATTGGATGCACAAGATTGGTTAAAAACCCTAATTGGACAAGAATATGCCTAGGGAGGACGAAAATGACCTAATTGATCATCCAATGACACAAACACACCTATTGGATGCACAAGATTGGTTAAAAACCCTAATTGGACAAGAATTTGCCTAAGGAGGACGAAAATGACCTAATCGATCATCCAATGACACAAACACACCTATTGGATGCACAAGATTGGTTAAAAACCCTAATTGGACAAAAATAAGCCTAGGGAGGATGAAAATGACCTAATTGATCATCCAATGACACAAACACACCAATTGGATGC
Source organism: Cicer pinnatifidum (assembly GCA_037974775.1). NCBI lineage: Eukaryota > Viridiplantae > Streptophyta > Magnoliopsida > Fabales > Fabaceae > Cicer > Cicer pinnatifidum. Next base: position 1,672 of record JBBPBR010000964.1, read on the forward strand.
ACAAGATTGGTTAAAAACCCTAATTGGACAAGAATATGCCTAGGGAGGACGAAAATGACCTAATTGATCATCCAATGACACAAACACACCTATTGGATGCACAAGATTGGTTAAAAACCCTAATTGGACAAGAATATGCCTAGGGAGGACGAAAATGACCTAATTGATCATCCAATGACACAAACACACCTATTGGATGCACAAGATTTGTTAAAAACCCTTATTGGACAAGAATATGCCTAGGGAGGACAAAAATGACCTAAATATTAATTCAATGACACAAACAAAGTTATTGGATGCACAAGATTGGTTAAAAACCCTAATTGGACAAGAATAAGCCTAGGGAGGACGTAAATGACCTAATTGATCATCCAATGACACAAACACACCTATTGGATGCACAAGATTGGTTAAAAACCCTAATTGGACAAGAATATGCCTAGGGAGGACGAAAATGACCTAATTGATCATCCAATGACACAAACACACCTATTGGATGCACAAGATTGGTTAAAAACCCTAATTAGACAAGAATATGCCTAGGGAGGACGTAAATGACCTAATTGATCATCCAATGACACAAACACACCTATTGGATGCACAAGATTGGTTAAAAACCCTAATTGGACAAGAATATGCCTAGGGAGGACGAAAATGACCTAATTGATCATCCAATGACACAAACACACCTATTGGATGCACAAGATTGGTTAAAAACCCTAATTGGACAAGAATATGCCTAGGGAGGACGAAAATGACCTAATTGATCATCCAATGACACAAATGAACTTATCGGATGCACACGATTAGTTAAAAACCCTAATTGGACAAGAATATGCATAGGGAGGAAGAAAATAACCTAATTGATCATCCAATGACACAAACACACCTATTGGATGCACAAGATTGGTTAAAAACCCTAATTGGACAAGAATATGCCTAGGGAGGACGAAAATGACCTAATTGATCATCCAATGACACAAACACACCTATTGGATGCACAAGATTGGTTAAAAACCCTAATTGGACAAGAATATGCCTAGGGAGGACGAAAATGACCTAATTGATCATCCAATGACACAAACACACCTATTGGATGCACAAGATTGGTTAAAAACCCTAATTGGACAAGAATATGCCTAGGGAGGATGAAAATGACCTAAATATTAATTCAATGACACAAACAAAGTTATTGGATGCACAAGATTGGTTAAAAACCCTAATTGAACAAGAATAAGCATAAAGAGGACGAAAAGACCTAATTGATCATCCAATGACACAAACACACCTATTGGATGCACAAGATTGGTTAAAAACCCTAATTGGATAAGAATATGCCTAGGGAGGACGAAAATGACCTAAATGATCATCCAATGACATAAACACACCTATTGGATGCACAAGATTGGTTAAAAACCCTAATTGGACAAGAATATGCCTAGGGAGGACGAAAATGACCTAATTGATCATCCAATGACACAAACACACCTATTGGATGCACAAGATTGGTTAAAAACCCTAATTGGACAAGAATATGCCTAGGGAGGACGAAAATGACCTAAATATTAATTCAATGACACAAACAAAGTTATTGGATGCACAAGACTGGTTAAAAACCCTAATTGGACAAGAATATGTCTAGGGAGGACGAAAATGACCTAAATATTAATCCAATGACACAAATGAACTTATTGGATGCACAACATTGGTTAAAAACCCTAATTGGACAAGAGTAAGCCTAGGAAGGACGAAAATAACCTAATTGATCATCCAATGACACAAACACACCTATTGGATGCACAAGATTGGTTAAAAACCCTAATTGGACAAGAATATGCCTAGGGAGGACGAAAATGACCTAAATATTAATTCAATGACACAAACAAAGTTATTGGATGCACAAGATTGGTTAAAAACCCTAATTTGACAAGAATAAGTCAAGGGAGGACGAAAATGACCTAATTGATCATCCAATGACACAAACATACCTATTGGATGCACAAGATTGGTTAAAAACCCTAATTGGACAAGAATAAGCCTAGGGAGGACGAAAATGACCTAATTGATCATCCAATGACACAAACACACCTAATGGATGCACAAGATTGGTTAAAAACCCTAATTGGACAAGAATATGCCTAGGGAGGACGGATATGACCTAAATGTTAATCCAATGACACAAATGAACTTATTGGATGCACAAGATTGGTTAAAAACCCTAATTGGACAAGAATAAGCCTAGGGAGGATAAAAATGACCTAATTGATCATCCAATGACACTGATGAACTTATTGGATGCACAAGATTGGTTAAAAACCCTAATTGGACAAGAATAAGCCTAGGGAGGACGAAAATGACCTAATTGATCATCCAATGACACAAACACACCTATTGGATGCACAAGATTGGTTAAAAACCCTAATTGGACAAGAATATGCCTAGGGAGGACGAAAATGACCTAATTGATCATCCAATGACACAAACACACCTATTGGATGCACAAGATTGGTTAAAAACCCTAATTGGACAAGAATATGCCTGGGGAGGACGAAAATGGCCTAATTGATCATCCAATTACACAAACACACCTATTGGATGCACAAGATTGGTTAAAAACCCTAATTGGACAAGAATAAGCCTAGGGAGGACGAAAATGACCTAATTGATCATCCATTGCCACAAACACACCTATTGGATGCACAAGATTGGTTAAAAACCCTAATTGGACAAGAATATGCCTATGGAGGACGAAAATGACCTAATTGATCATCCAATGACATAAACACACCTATTGGATGCACAAGATTGGTTAAAAACCCTAATTGGACAAGAATATGCCTAGGGAGGACGAAAATGACCTAATTGATCATCCAATGACACAAACACACCTATTGGATGCACAAGATTGGTTAAAAACCCTAATTGGACAAGAATATGCCTAGGGAGGACGAAAGTCACCTAAATATTAATTCAATGACACAAACAAACTTATTGGATGCACAAGATTGGTTAAAAACCCTAGTTGGACAAGAATAAGCATAGGGAGGACGAAAATGACCTAATTGATCATCCAATGACACAACCACACCTATAGGATGCACAAGATTGGTTAAAAACCCTAATTGGACAAGAATAAGCCTAGGGAGGACGAAAATGACCTAATTGATCATCCAATGACACAAACACACCTATTGGATGCACAAGATTGGTTAAAAACCCTAATTGGACAAGAATATGCCTAGGGAGGACGAAAATGACCTAATTGATCATCCAATGACACAAACACACCTATTGGATGCACAAGATTGGTTAAAAACCCTAATTGGACAAGAATAAGCCTAGTGAGGACGAAAATGACCTAATTGATCATCAAATGACACTAACACACCTATTGGAAGCACAAGAATGGTTAATAACCCTACTTGGACAAGAATATGCCTAGGGAGGACGAAAATGACCTAATTGATCATCCAATGACACAAATGAACATATTGGATGCACAAGATTTGTTAAAAACCCTAATTGGACAAGAATAAGTCTAGGGAGGACGAAAATGACCTAATTGATCATCCAATGACACAAACACACCTATTGGATGCACAAGATTGGTTAAAAACCCTAATTGGACAAGAATATGCCTAGGGAGGACGAAAATGACCTAATTGATCATCCAATGACACAAACACACCTATTGGATGCACAAGATTGGTTAAAAACCCTAATTGGACAAGAATAAGCCTAGGGAGGACAAAAATGACCTAATTGATCATCCAATGACACAAACACACCTATTGGATGCACAAGATTGGTTAAAAACCCTAATTGGACAAGAATAAGCCTAGGGAGTACAAAAATGACCTAATTGATCATCGAATGACACAAACACACCTATTGGATGCACAAGATTGGTTAAAAACCCTAATTGGACAAGAATATGCCTAGCGAGGACGAAAATGACCTAAATATTAATTCAATGACACAAACAAACTTATCGGATGCACAAGATTGGTTAAAAACCCTAATTGGACAAGAATAAGCCTAGGGAGGACGAAAATGACCTAATTGATCATCCAATGACACAAACACACCTATTGGATGCACAAGATTGGTTAAAAACCCTAATTGGACAAGAATAAGCCTAGGGAGGACGAAAATGACCTAATTAGTCATCCAATGACACAAACACACCTATTGGATGCACAAGATTGGTTAAAAACCCTAATTGGACAAGAATATGCCTATGGAGGACGAAAATGACCTAATTGATCATCCAATGACACAAACACACCTTTTGGATGCACAAGATCGGTTAAAAACCCTAATTGGACAAGAATATGCCTAGGGAGGACGAAAATGACCTAATTGATCATCCAATGACACAAACACACCTATTGGATGCACAAGATTGGTTAAAAACCCTAATTGGACAAGAATATGCCTAGGGAGGACGAAAATGACCTAATTGATCATCCAATGACACAAATGAACTTATTGGATGCACAAGATTAGTTAAAAACCCTAATTGGACAAGAATAAGCCTAGGGAGGACGAAAATAACCTAATTGATCATCCAAAGACACAAACACACCTATTGGATGCACAAGATTGGTCTAATACTCTAATTGGACAAGAATATGCCTAGAGAGGACGAAAATGACCTAAATGTTAATCCAATGACACAAATGAACTTATTGGATGCACAAGATTGGTTAAAAACCCTAATTGGACAAGAATAAGCCTAGGGAGGACGAAAATGACTTAAATGTTAATCCAATGACACAACTCAAATTATTGGATGCACAAGATTGGTTAAAAACCCTAATTGGACAAGAATATGCCTAGGGAGGACGAAAATGACCTAATTGATCATCCAATGACACAAACACACCTATTGGATGCACAAGATTGGTTAAAAACCCTAATTGGACAAGAATATGCCTAGGGAGGACGAAAATGACCTAATTGATCATCCAATGACACAAACACACCTATTGGATGCACAAGATTGGTTAAAAACCCTAATTGGACAAGAATATGCCTAGGGAGGATGAAAATGACCTAAATATTAATTCAATGACACAAACAAAGTTATTGGATGCACAAGATTGGTTAAAAACCCTAATTGAACAAGAATAAGCATAAAGAGGACGAAAAGACCTAATTGATCATCCAATGACACAAACACACCTATTGGATGCACAAGATTGGTTAAAAACCCTAATTGGATAAGAATATGCCTAGGGAGGACGAAAATGACCTAAATGATCATCCAATGACATAAACACACCTATTGGATGCACAAGATTGGTTAAAAACCCTAATTGGACAAGAATATGCCTAGGGAGGACGAAAATGACCTAATTGATCATCCAATGACACAAACACACCTATTGGATGCACAAGATTGGTTAAAAACCCTAATTGGACAAGAATAAGCCTAAGGAGGACGAAAATGACCTAAATGTTAATCCATTGACACAACTCAACTTATAGGATGTACAAGATTGGTTAAAAACCCTAATTGGACAAGAATAAGCCTAGGGAGGACGAAAATGACCTAATTGATCATCCAATGACACAAACACACCTATTGGATGCACAAGATTGGTTAAAAACCCTAATTGGACAAGAATAAGCCTAGGGAAGACGAAAATGACCAAATTGATCATCCATTGCCACAACCACACCTATTGGATGCACAAGATTGGTTAAAAACCCTAATTGGACAAGAATATGCCTAGGGAGGACGAAAATGACCTAATTGATCATCCAATGACACAAACACACCTATTGGATGCACAAGATTGGTTAAAAACCCTAATTGGACAAGAATAAGCCTAGGGAGGACGAAAATGACCTAATTGATCATCCATTGCCACAGACACACCTATTGGATGCACAAGATTGGTTAAAAACCTAACTTGGACAATAATATGCCTAGGGAGGACGAAAATGACCTAAATGTTATTCCAATGACACAAATGAACTTATTGGATGCACAAGATTGGTTAAAAACCCTAATTGGACAAGAATAAGCCTAGGGAGGACGAAAATGACCTAAATGTTAATCCAATGACACAAATGAACTTATTGGATGCACAAGATCGGTTAAAAACCCTAATTGGACAAGAATAAGCCTAGGGAGGACGAAAATGACCTAATTGTTAATCCAATGACACAACTCAACTTATTGGAGGCACAAGATTGGTTAAAAACCTTAATTTGACAAGAATAAGCCTAGGGAGGACGAAAATGACCTAATTGATCATCCAATGACTCAAACACACCTATTGGATGCACAAGATTGGTTAAAAACCCTAATTGGACAAGAATATGCATAGGGAGGACGAAAATGACCTAATTGATCATCCAATGACACAAACACACCTATTGGATGCACAAGATTGGTTAAAAACCCTAATTGGACAAGAATATGCCTAGGGAGGACGAAAATGACCTAATTGATCATCCAATGACACAAACACACCTATTGGATGCACAAGATTGGTTAAAAACCCTAATTGGACAAGAATATGCCTAGGGAGGACGAAAATGACCTAAATATTAATTCAATGACACAAACAAAGTTATTGGATGCACATGATTGGTTAAAAACCCTAATTGGACAAGAATATGCCTAGGGAGGACGAAAATGACCTAATTGATCATCCAATGACACAAACACACCTATTGGATGCACAAGATTGGTTAAAAACCCTAATTGGACAAGAATATGCCTAGGGAGGACGAAAATGACCTAAATATTAATTCAATGACATAAACAAACTTGTTGGATGCACAAGATTGGTTAAAAACCCTAATTGGACAAGAATAAGCCTAGGGAGGACGAAAACGACCAAATTGATCATCCATTGCCACAAACACACCTATTGGATGCACAAGATTGGTTAAAAACCCTAATTGGACAAGAATATGCCTAGGGAGGACGAAAATGACCTAATTGATCATCCAATGACACAAACACACCTATTGGATGCACAAGATTGGTTAAAAACCCTAATTGGACAAGAATATGCCTAGGGAGGACGAAAATGACCTAAATATTAATTCAATGACACAACTCAACTTAATGGATGCACAAGATTGGTTAAAAACCCTAATTGGACAAGAATATGCCTAGGGAGGACGAAAATGACCTAATTGATCATCCAATGACACAAACACACCTATTGGATGCACAAGATTGGTTAAAAACCCTAATTGGACAAGAATATGCCTAGGGAGGACGAAAATCACCTAAATATTAATTCAATGACACAAACAAACTTATTGGATGCACAAGATTGGTTAAAAACCCTAGTTGGACAAGAATAAGCCTAGGGAGGACGAAAATGACCTAATTGATCATCCAATGACACAACCACACCTATAGGATGCACAAGATTGGTTAAAAACCCTAATTGGACAAGAATAAGCCTAGGGAGGACGAAAATGACCTAATTGATCATCCCATGACACAAACACACCTATTGGATGCACAAGCTTGGTTAAAAACCCTAATTGGACAAGAATATGCCTAGGGAGGACGAAAATGACCTAATTGATCATCCAATGACACAAACACACCTATTGGATGCACAAGATTGGTTAAAAACCCTAATTGGACAAGAATATGCCTAGGGAGGACGAAAATGACCTAATTGATCATCCAATGACACAAACACACCTATTGGATGCACAAGATTGGTTAAAAACCCTAATTGTTCAAGAATAAGCCTAGGGAGGACGAAAATGACCTAAATGTTAATCCAATGACACAACTCAACTTATTGGATGCACAAGATTGGTTAAAAACCCTAATTGGACAAGAATAAGCCTAGGGAGGACGAAAATGACCTAATTGATCATCTAATGACTCAAACACACCTATTAGATGCACAAGATTGGTTAAAAACCCTAATTGGACAAGAATAAGCCTAAGGAGGACGAAAATGACCTAATTGATCATCCAATGACACAAACACACCTATTGGATGCACAAGATTGGTTAAAAACCCTAATTGGACAAGAATATGGCTAGGGAGGACGAAAATGACCTAATTGATCATCCAATGACACAAACAAACCTATTGGAAGCACAAGATTGGTTTAAAACCTAATTGGACAAGAATATGCCTAGGGAGGACGAAAATGACCTAATTGATTATCTAATGAAACAAACACACCTATTGGATGCACAAGATTGGTTAAAAACCCTAATTGGACAAGAATATGCCTAGGGAGGACGAAAATGACCTAATTGATCATCCAATGACACAAACACACCTATTGGATGCACAAGATTGGTTAAAAACCCTAATTGGACAAGAATATGCCTAGGGAGGACGAAAATGACCTAATTGATCATCCAATGACACAAACACACCTATTGGATGCACAAGATTCGTTAAAAACCCTAATTGGACAAGAATATGCATAGGGAGGACGAAAATGACCTAATTGATCATCCAATGACACAAACACACCTATTGGATGCTCAAGATTCGTTAAAAACCCTAATTGGACAAGAATATGCCTAGGGAGGACGAAAATGACCTAATTGATCATCCAATGACACAAACACACCTATTGGATGCACAAGATTGGTTAAAAACCCTAATTGGACAAGAATATGCCTAGGGAGGACGAAAATGACCTAATTGATCATCCAATGACACAAACACACCTATTGGATGCACAAGATTGGTTAAAAACCCTAATTGGACAAGAATATGCCTAAGGAGGACGAAAATGACCTAAATATTAATACAATGACATAAACAAACTTATCGGATGCACAAGATTGGTTAAAAACCCTAATTGGACAAGAATAAGCCTTGGGACGACAAAAATGACCTAATTGATCATCCAATGACACCAACACACCTATTGGATGCACAAGATTGGTTAAAAACCCTAATTGGACAAGAATATGCCTAGGGAGGACGAAAATGACCTAATTGATCATCCAATGACACAAACACACCTATTGGATGCACAAGATTGGTTAAAAACCCTAATTGGACAAGAATATGCCTAGGGAGGACGAAAATGACCTAAATATTAATTCAATGACACAAACAAACTTATTGGATGCACAAGATTGGTTAAAAACCCTAATTGGACAAGAATATGCCTAGGGAGGACGAAAATGACATAATTGATCATCCAATGATACAAACACACCTATTGGATGCACAAGATTGGTTAAAAACCCTAATTGGACAAGAATATGCCTAGGGAGGACGAAAATGACCTAATTGATCATCCAATGACACAACACACCTATTGGATGCACAAGATTTGTTAAAAACCCTAATTGGACAAGAATATGCCTAGGGAGGACGAAAATGACCTAATTGATCATCCAATGACACAAACACACCTATTGGATGCACAAGATTGGTTAAAATCCCTAATTGGACAAGAATATGCCTAGGGAGGACGAAAATGACCTAATTGGTCATCCGATGACACAAACACACCTATTGGATGCACAAGATTGGTTAAAAATCCTAATTAGGCAAGAATAAGCTTAGGGAGGACGAAAATGACATAAATGTTAATCCAATGACACAACTCAACTTATTGGATGCACAAGATTGGTTAAAAACCCTAATTGGACAAGAATATGCCTAGGGAGGACGAAAATGACCTAATTGATCATCCAATGACACAAACACACCTATTGGATGCACAAGATTGGTTAAAAACCCTAATTGGACAAGAATATGCCTAGGGAGGACGAAAATGACCTAATTGATCATCCAATGATACAAACACACCTATTGGATGCACAAGATTGGTTAAAAACCGTAGTTGGACAAGAACATGCCTAGGGAGGACGAAAATGACCTAATTGATCATCCAATGACACTAATGAACTTATTGGATGCACAAGATTGGTTAAAAACCCTAATTGGACAAGAATATGCCTAGGGAGGACGAAAATGACCTAATTGATCATCCAATGACACAAACACACCTATTGGATGCACAAGATTGGTTAAAAACCCTAATTGGACAAGAATATGCCTTGGGAAGACGAATATGACCTAAATGTTAATCCAATAACACAAATGAACTTATTGGATGCACAAGATTGGTTAAAAACCCTAATTGGACAAGAATAAGCCTAGGGAGAACGAAAATGACCTAAATGTTAATCCAATGACACAACTCAACTTATTGGATGTACAAGATTGGTTAAAAACCCTAATTGGACAAGAATAAGCCTAGGGAGGACGAAAATAACCTAATTGATCATCCAATGACACAAACACACCTATTGGATGCACAAGATTGGTTAAAAACCCTAATTGGACAAGAATATGCCTAGGGAGGACGAAAATGACGTAATTGATCATCCAATGACACAAACACACCTATTGGATGCACAAGATTGGTTAAAAACCCTAATTGGACAAGAATATGCCTAGGGAGGACGAAAATGACCTAAATATTAATCCAATGACACAAATGAACTTTATTGGATGCACAAGATTGGTTAAAAACCCTAATTGGACAAGAATATGCCTAGGGAGGACGTAAATGACCTAAATATTAATTCAATGACACAAACAAAGTTATTGGATGCAGAAGATTGGTTAAAAACCCTAATTGGACAAGAATAAGCCTAGGTAGAACGAAAATGACCTAAATGTTAATCAAATGACACAACCCAACTTATTGGATGCACAAGATTGGTTAAAAACCCTAATTGGACAAGAATATGCCTAGGGAGGATGAAAATGACCTAATTGATCATCCAATGATACAAACACACCTATTGGATGCACAAGATGGGTTAAAAACCCTAGTTGGACAAGAACCTGCCTAGGGAGGACGAAAATGACCTAATTGATCATCCAATGACACTAATGAACTTATTGGATGCACAAGATTGGTTAAAAACCCTAATTGGACAAGAATATGCCTAGGGAGGACGAAAATGACCTAATTGATCATCCAATGACACAAACACACGTATTGGATGCACAAGATTGGTTAAAAACCCTAATTGGACAAGAATATGCCTAGGGAGGACGAATATGACCTAAATGTTAATCCAATAACACAAATGAACTTATTGGATGCACAAGATTGGTTAAAAACCCTAATTGGACAAGAATAAGCCTAGGGAGAACGAAAATGACCTAAATGTTAATCCAATGACACAACTCAACTTATTGGATGCACAAGATTGGTTAAAAACCCTAATTGGACAAGAATATGCCTAGGGAGGACGAAAATGACCTAATTGATCATCCAATAATACAAACACACCTAATGGATGCACAAGATTGGTTAAAAACCCTAGTTGGAGAAGAACATGCCTAGGGAGGACGAAAATGACCTAATTGATCATCCAATGACACTAATGAACTTATTGGATGCACAAGATTGGTTAAAAACCCTAATTGGACAAGAATAAGCCTAGGGAGGACGAAAATGACCTAATTGATGATCCAATGACACAAACACACCTATTGGATGCACAAGATTGGTTAAAAACCCTAACTGGACAAAAATATGCCTAGGTAGGACGAAAATCACTTAATTGATCATCCAATGACACAAACACACCTATTGGATGCACAAGATTGGTTAAAAACCCTAATTGGACAAGAATATGCCTAGGGAGGACGAAAATGACCTAATTGATCATCCAATGACACAAACACACCTATTGGATGCACAAGATTGGTTAAAAACCCTAATTGGACAAGAATATGCCTAGGGAAGACGAATATGACCTAAATGTTAATCCAATAACACAAATGAACTTATTGGATGCACAAGATTGGTTAAAAACCCTAATTGGACAAGAATAAGCCTAGGGTGAACGAAAATGACCTAAATGTTAATCCAATGACACAACTCAACTTATTGGATGCACAAGATTGGTTAAAAACCCTAATTGGACAAGAATAAGCCTAGGGAGGACGAAAATAACCTAATTGATCATCCAATGACACAAACACACCTATTGGATGCACAAGATTGCTTAGAAACCCTAATTGGACAAGAATATGCCTAGGGAGGACAAAAATGACCTAAATGTTAATCCAATGACACAAATGAACTTATTGGATGCACAAGATTGGTTAAAAACCCTAATTGGACAAGAATAAGCCTAGGGAGGACGAAAATTACCTAAATGCTAATCCAATGATACAACTCAACTTATTGGATGCACAAGATTGGTTAAAAACCCTAATTGGGCAAGAATAAGCCTAGGGAGGACAAAAATATTCTAATTGATCATCCAATGACACAAACACACCTATTGGATGCACAAGATTGGTTAAAAACCCTAATTGGACAAGAATAAGCCTAGGGAGGACGAAAATAACCTAATTGATCATCCAATGACACAAACACACCTATTGGATGCACAAGATTGGTTAAAAACCCTAATTGGACCAGAATATGCCTAGGGAGGACGAAAATGACCTAAATATTAATTCAATAAAACAAACAAGCTTATTGGATGCACAAGATTGGTTAAAAACCCTAATTGGACAAGAATATGCCTAGGGAGGACGAAAATGACCTAATTGATCATCCAATGACACAAACACACCTATTGGATGCACAAGATTGGTTAAAAACCCTAATTGGACAAGAATAAGCCTAGGGAGGACGAAAATGACCTAATTGATCATCCAATGACACAAACACACCTATTGGATGCACAAGATTGGTTAAAAACCCTAATTGGACAAGAATAAGCCTAGGGAGGACAAAAGTAACCTAATTGATCATCCAATGACACAAACACACCTATTGGATGCACAAGATTGGTTAAAAACCCTAATTGGACAAGAATAAGCCTAGGGAGGACGAAAATAACCTAATTGATCATCCAATGACACAAACACACCTATTGGATGCACAAGATTGGTTAAAAACCCTAGTTGGACAAGAATAAGCCTGGGGAGGACGAAAATGACCTAATTGATCATCCAATGACACAAACACACCTATTGGATGCACAAGATTGGTTAAAAACCCTAATTGGACAAGAATAAGCCTAGGGAGGACGAAAATAACCTAATTGATCATCCAATGACACAAACACACCTATTGGATGCACAAGATTGGTTAAATACCCTAATTGGACAAGAATATGCCTATGGAGGACGAAAATGACCTAAATGTTAATCCAATGACACAAATGAACTTATTGGAAGCACAAGATTGGTTAAAAACCCTAATTGGACAAGAATAAGCCTAGGGAGGACGAAAATGACCTAAATGTTAATCCAATGACACAACTCAACTTAATGGATGCACAAGATTGGTTAAAAACCCTAATTGGACAAGAATAAGCCTATGGAGGACGAAAATGACCTAATTGATCATCCAATGACACAAACACACCTATTGGATGCACAAGATTGGTTAAAAACCCTAATTAGACAAGAATAAGCCTAGGGAGGACGAAAATGACCTAATTGATCATCCATTGCCACAAACACACCTAATGGATGCACAAGATTGGTTAAAAACCCTAATTGGACAAGAATATGCCTAGGGAGGACGAAAATGACCTAATTGGTCATCCAATGACACAAACACACCTATTGGATGCACAAGATTGGTTAAAAACCCTAATTAGACAAGAATAAGCCTAGGGAGGACGAAAATAACCTAATTGATCATCCAATGACACAAACACACCTATTGGATGCACAAGATTGGTTAAAAACCCTAATTGGACAAGAATATGCCTAGGGAGGACGAAAATGACATAAATTTAAATCCAATGACACAAATGAACTTATTGGATGCAAAAGATTGGTTAAAAACCCTTACTGGACAAGAATAAGCCTAGGGAGGACGAAAATGACCTAAATGTTAATCCAATGACACAACTCAACTTATTGGATGCAGAAGATTGGTTAAAAACCCTAATTGGACAAGAATAAGCCTATGGAGGACGAAAATGACCTAATTGATCATCCAATGACACAAACACACCTATTGGATGGACAAGATTGGTTAAAAACCCTAATTGGACAAGAATAAGCCTAGGGATGACGAAAATGACCTAAATGTTAATCCAATGACACAACTCAACTTATTGGATGCACAAGATTGGTTAAAAACCCTAATTGGACAAGAAAAAGCCTATGGAGGACGAAAATGACCTAATTGATCATCCAATGACACAAACACACCTATTGGATGCACAAGATTGGTTAAAAACCCTAATTGGACAAGAATATGCCTAAGGAGGATGAAAATGACCTAAAAATTAATTCAATGACATAAACAAACTTATCGGATGCA
>JBBPBR010000965.1:8570-46098 GCA_037974775.1 Cicer pinnatifidum
TAGTGTCATTGGATGATCAATTAGGTCATTTTCGTCCTCCCTAGGCATGTTCTTGTCCAACTAGGGTTTTTAACCAATCTTGTGCATCCAATAGGTGTGTTTGTGTCATTGGATGATCAATTAGGTCATTTTCGTCCTCCCTAGGCTTATTCTTGTCCAATTAGGGTTTTTAACCAATCTTGTGCATCCAATAAGTTCATTAGTGTCATTGGATGATTAATTAGGTCATTTTCATCCTCCCTATGCATGTTCTTGTCCAACTAGGGTTTTTAACCAACCTTGTGCATCCAATAGGTGTGTTTGTGTCATTGGATGATCAGATAGGTCATTTTCGTCCTCCCTAGGCTTATTCTTGCCCAATTAAGGTTTTTAACCAATCTTGTGCATCCAATAAGTTGAGTAGTATCATTGGATTAGCATTTAGGTAATTTTCGTCCTCCCTAGGCTTATTATTGTCCAATTAGGGGTTTTAAACAATCTTGTGCATCCAATAAGTTCATTTGTGTCATTGGATGATCAATTAGGTCATTTTCGTCCTCCCTAGGCTTATTCTTGTCCAATTAGGGTTTTTAACCAATCTTGTGCATCCAATAACTTTGTTTGTGTCATTGAATTAATATTTAGGTCATTTTCGTCCTCCCTAGGCATATTCTTGTCCAATTAGGGTTTTTAACCAATCTTGTGCATCCAATAGGTGTGTTTCTGTCATTGGATGATAAATTAGGTCATTTTCGTCCTCCCTAGGCATATTCTTGTCCAATTAGGGTTTTTAACCAATCTTGTGCATTCGATAGGTGTGTTTGTGGCAATGGATGATCAATTAGGTCATTTTCGTCCTCCCTAGGCTTTTTCTTGTCCAATTAGGGTTTTTAACCAATCTTGTGCATCCAATAGGTGTGTTTGTGTCATTGGATGATCAATTAGAATATTTTTGTCCTCCCTAGGCTTATTCTTGCCCAATTAGGGTTTTTAACCAATCTTGTGCATCCAATAAGTTGAGTTGTATCATTGGATTAGCATTTAGGTAATTTTAGTCCTCCCTAGGCTTATTCTTGTCCAATTAGGGTTTTTAACCAATCTTGTGCATCCAATAAATTCATTTGTGTCATTGGATTAACATTTAGGTCATTTTTGTCCTCCCTAGGCATATTCTTGTCCAATTAGGGTTTTTAACCAATCTTGTGCATCCAATAGGTGTGTTTGTGTCATTGGATGATCAATTAGGTTATTTTCGTCCTCCCTAGGCTTATTCTTGTCCAATTAGGGTTTTTAACCAATCTTGTGCATCCAATAAGTTGAGTTGTGTCATTGGATTAACGTTTAGGTCATTTTCGTTCTCCCTAGGCTTATTCTTGTCCAATTAGGGTTTTTAACCAATCTTGTGCATCCAATAAGTTCATTTGTGTTATTGGATTAACATTTAGGTCGTATTCGTCCTCCCTAGGCATATTCTTGTCCAATTAGGGTTTTTAACCAATCTTGTGCCTCCAATAGGTGTGTTTGTGTCATTGGATGATCAATTAGGTCATTTTCGTCCTCCCTAGGTTTTTTCTTGTCCAATTAGGGTTTTAAACCAATCTTGTGCATCCAATAGGTGTGTTTGTGTCATTGGATGATTAATTAGGTCATTTTCGTCCTCCCTAGGCTTTATTCTTGTCCAATTAGGGTTTTTAACCAATCTTGTGCATCCAATAAGTTCATCAGTGTCATTGGATGATCAATTAGGTCATTTTCGTCCTCCCTAGGCATGTTCTTGTCCAACTAGGGTTTTTAACCAATCTTGTGCATCCAATAGGTGTGTTTGTGTCATTGGATGATCAATTAGGTCATTTTCGTCCTCCCTAGGCTTATTCTTGTCCAATTAGGGTTTTTAACCAATCTTGTGCATCCAATAAGTTCATTAGTGTCATTGGATGATTAATTAGGTCATTTTCGTCCTCCCTATGCATGTTCTTGTCCAACTAGGGTTTTTAACCAACCTTGTGCATCCAATAGGTGTGTTTGTGTCATTGGATGATCAGATAGGTCATTTTCGTCCTCCCTAGGCTTATTCTTGTCCAATTAGGGTTTTTAACCAATCTTGTGCATCCAATAAGTTGAGTTGTGTCATTGGATTAACATTTAGGTCATTTTCGTTCTCCCTAGGCTTATTCTTGTCCAATTAGGGTTTTTAACCAATCTTGTGCATCCAATAAGTTCATTTGTGTCATTGGATTAACATTTAGGTCATATCCGTCCTCCCTTGGCATATTCTTGTCCAATTAGAGTTTTTAACCAATCTTGTGCATCCAATAGGTGTGTTTGTGTCATTGGATGACCAATTAGGTCATTTTCGTTCTCCATAGGCTTATTCTTGTCCAATTAGGGTTTTTAACCAATCTTGTGCATCCAATAAGTTTGTTTGTGTCGTTGAATTAATATTTAGGTCATTTTCGTCCTCCCTAGGCATATTCTTGCCCAATTAAGGTTTTTAACCAATCTTGTGCATTCAATAGGTGTGTTTGTGTCATTGGATGATCAATTAGGTCATTTTCGTCCTCGCTAGGCATATTCTTGTCCAATTAGGGTTTTTAACCAATCTTGTGCATCCAATAGGTGTGTTTGTGTCATTGGATGATCAATTAGGTTATTTTCGTCCTCCCTAGGCTTATTCTTGCCCAATTAGGGTTTTTAACCAATCTTGTGCATCCAATAAGTTGAGTTGTATCATTGGATTAGCATTTAGGTAATTTTCGTCCTCCCTAGGCTTATTATTGTCCAATTAGGGTTTTTAACCAATCTTGTGCATCCAATAGGTGTGTTTGTGTCATTGGAGGATCAATTAGGTCATTTTCGTCGTCCTTAGGCTTATTCTTGTCCAATTAGGGTTTTTAACCAATCTTGTGCATCCAATAAGTTCATTTGTGTTATTGGATTAACATTTAGGTCGTATTCGTCCTCCCTAGGCATATTCTTGTCCAATTAGGGTTTTTAACCAATCTTGTGCCTCCAATAGGTGTGTTTGTGTCATTGGATGATCAATTAGGTCATTTTCGTCCTCCCTAGGTTTTTTCTTGTCCAATTAGGGTTTTAAACCAATCTTGTGCATCCAATAGGTGTGTTTGTGTCATTGGATGATCAATTAGGTTATTTTCGTCCTCCCTAGGCTTATTCTTGTCCAATTAGGGTTTTTAACCAATCTTGTGCATCCAATACGTTCATTTGTGTCATTGGATTAACATTTAGGTCATTTTCGTCCAACCTATGCATATTCTTGTCCAATTAGGGTTTTTAACCAATCTTGTGCATCCAATAGGTGTGTTTGTGTCATTGGATGATCAATTAGGTCATTTTCGTCCTCCCTAGGCATATTCTTGTCCAATTAGGGTTTTTAACCAATCTTGTGCATCCAATAGGTGTTTTTGTGTCATTGGATGATCAATTAGGTCATTTTCGTCCTCCCTAGGCATATTCTTGTCCAATTAGGGTTTTTAACGAATCTTATGCATCCAATAGGTGTGTTTGAGTCATTGGATGATCAATTAGGTCATTTTCGTCCTCCCTAGGCATATTCTTGTCCAATTAGGGTTTTTAACCAATCTTGTGCATCCAATAGGTGTGTTTGTGTCATTGGATGATCAATTAGGTCATTTTCGTCCTCCCTAGGCATATTCTTGTCCAATTAGGGTTTTTAACCAATCTTGTGCATCCAATAGGTGTGTTGTGTCATTGGATGATCAATTAGGTCATTTTCGTCCTCCCTAGGCATATTCTTGTCCAATTAGGGTTTTTAACCAATCTTGTGCATCCAATAACTTGGTTTGTGTCATGAAATTAATATTTAGGTCATTTTTGTCCTCCCTAGGCATATTCTTGTCCAATTAGGGTTTTTAACCAATCTTGTGCATCCAATAACTTTGTTTGTGTCATTAAATTAATATTTAGGTCATTTTCGTCCTCCCTAGGCATATTCTTGTCCAATTAGGGTTTTTAACCAATCTTGTGCATCCAATAGGTGTGTTTGTGTCATTGGATGATCAATTAGGTCATTTTCGTCCTCCCTAGGCTTATTCTTGTCCAATTAGGGTTTTTAACCAATCTTGTGCATCCAATAACTTCATTTGTGTCATTGGATTAACATTTAGGTCATATCCGTCCTCGCTAGGCATATTCTTGCCCAATTAGGGTTTTTAACCAATCTTGTGCTTCCAATAGGTGTGTTTGTGTCATTGGATGATCAATTAGGTCATTTTCGTCCTCCCTAGGCTTATTCTTGTCCAATTAGGGTTTTTAACAAATCTTGTGCATCCAATAAGTTTGTTTGTGTCATTGAATTAATATTTAGGTCATTTTCGTCCTCCCTAGGCATATTCTTGTCCAATTAGGGTTTTTAACCAATCTTGTGCATCCAATAGGTGTGTTTGTGTCATTGGATGATCAATTAGGTCATTTTCGTCCTCCCTAGGCTTATTCTTGTCCAATTAGGGTTTTTAACCAATCTTGTGCATCCAATAGGTGTGTTTGTGTCATTGGATGATCAATTAGGTCATTTTCGTCCTCCTTAGGCTTATTCTGGTCCAATTAGGGTTTTTAACCAATCTTGTGCATCCAATAAGTTCATTTGTGTCATTGGATGATCAGTTAGGTCATTTTCGTCCTCCCTAGGCATATTCTTGTCCAACTAGGGTTTTTAACCAATCTTGTGCATCCAATAGGTGTGTTTGTGTCTTTGGATGATCAATTAGGTCATTTTCGTCCTCCCTAAGCTTAGGGTTTTTAACCAATCTTGTGCATCCAATAGGTGTGTTTGTGTCATTGGATGATCAATTAGGTTATTTTCGTCCTCCCTCGGCTTATTCTTGTCCAATTAGGGTTTTTAACCAATCTTGTGCATCCAATAGGTGAGTTTGTGTCATTGGATTAACATTTAGGTCATTTTCGTCCTCCCTAGGCTTATTCTTGTCCAATTAGGGTTTTTAACCAATCTTGTGCATCCAATAAGTTTGTTTGTGTCATTGAATTCATATTTAGGTCATTTTCGTCCTCCCTAGACGTATTCTTGTCCAATTAGGGTTTTAAACCAATCTTGTGCATCCAATAGGTGTGTTTGTGTCATTGGATGATCAATTAGGTCATTTTCGTCCTCCCTAGGCTTATTCTTGTCCAATTACGGTTTTTAACCAATCTTGTGCATCCAATAACTTTGTTTGTGTCATTGAATTAATATTTAGGTCATTTTCCTCCTCCCTAGGTATATTCTTTTCCAATTAGGGTTTTTAACCAATCTTGTGCATCCAATAGGTGTGTTTGTGTCATTGGATGATCAATTAGGTCATTTTCGTCCTCCCTAGGCTTATTCTTGTCCAATTAGGGTTTTTAACCAATCTTGTGCATCCAATAAGTTCATTTGTGTCATTGGATTAACATTTAGGTCATTTTCGTCCTCCCTAGGCATATTATTGTCCAATTAGGGTTTTTAACCAATCTTGTGCATCCAATAGGTGTGTTTGTGTCAATGGATGATCAATTAGGTCATTTTCGTCCTCCCTAGGCATATTCTTGTCCAATTAGGGTTTTTAACCAATCTTGTGCATCCAATAGGTGTGTTTGTGTCATTGGATGATCAATTAGGTCATTTTCGTCCTCCCTAGGCTTATTCTTGTCCAACTAGTGTTTTTAACCAATCTTCTGCATCCGATAAGTTTGTTTGTGTCATTGAATTAATATTTAGGTCATTTTCGTCCTCCCTAGGAATATTCTTGTCCAATAAGTGTTTTTAACCAATCTTGTGCATCCAATAGGTGTGTTTGTGTCGTTGGATGATCAATTAGGTCATTTTCGTCCTCCCTAGGCATATTCTTGTCCAATTAGGGTTTTTAACCAATCTTGTGCATCCAATAGGTGTGTTTGTGTCATTGGATGATCAATTAGGTCATTTTCGTCCTCCCTAGGCTTATTCTTGTCCAATTAGGGTTTTTAACCAATCTTGTGCATCCAATAGGTGTGTTTGTGTCATTGGATGATCAAGTAGGTCATTTTCGTCCTCCCTAAGCTTATTCTTGTCCAATTAGGGTTTTGAACCAATCTTGTGCATCCAATAACTTTGATTGTGTCATTGAATTAATATTTAGGTCATTTTCGTCCTCCCTAGGCATATTCTTGTCCAATTAGGGTTTTTAACCAATCTTGTGCATCCAATAGGTGTGTTTGTGTCATTGGATGATCAATTAGGTCATTTTCGTCCTCCCTAGGCTTATTCTTGTCCAATTAGGGTTTTTAACCAATCTTGTGCATCCAATAAAATTGTTGTGTCATTGAATTAATATTTAGGTCATTTTCGTCCTCCCTAGGCATCATCTTGTCAAATTAGAGTTTTTAACCAATCTTTTGGATCCAATAGGTTGGTTTGTGTCATTGGATGATCAATTAGGTCATTTTCGTCCTCCCTAGACTTATTCTTGTCCAATTAAGGTTTTTAACCAATCTTGTGCATCCAATAAGTTAATTTGTGTCATTGGATTAACATTTAGGTCATTTTCGTCCTCCCTAGGCATATTCTTGTCCAATTAGGGTTTTTAACCAATCTTGTGCATCCAATAGGTGTGTTTGTGTCATTGGATGATCAATTAGGTCATTTTCGTCCTCCCTAGGCTTATTCTTGTCCAATTAGGGTTTTTAACCAATCTTGTGGATCCAATATGTTTGTTTGTGTCATTGGATGATCAATTAGGTCATTTTCGTCCTCCCTAGGCTTATTCTTGTCCAATTAGGGTTTTTAACCAATCTTATGCATCCAATAGGTGTGTTTGTGTCATTGGATGATCAATTAGGTCATTTTCGTCCTCCCTAGGCTTATTCTTGTCCAACTATGGTTTTTAACCAATCTTGTGCATCCAATAGGTGTGTTTGTGTAATTGGATGATCAATTAGGTCATTTTCGTCCTCCCTAGGCTTATTCTTGTCCAATTAGGGTTTTTAACAAATCTTGTGCATCCAATAAGTTCATTTGTGTCATTGGATGATCAATTAGGTCATTTTCGTCCTCCCTAGGCTTATTCTTGTCCAATTAGGGTTTTTAACCAATCTTGTGCATCCAATAGGTGTGTTTGTGTCATTGGATGATCAATTAGGTCATTTTCGTCCTCCCTAGGCTTATTCTTGTCCAATTAGGGTTTTTAACCAATCTTGTGCATCCAATAGGTGTGTTTGTGTCATTGAATGATCGATTAGGTCATTTTCGTCCTCCCTTGACTTATTCTTGTCAAATTAGGGTTTTTAACCAATCTTGTGCATCCAATAACTTTGTTTGTGTCATTGAATTAATATTTTGGTCATTTTCGTCCTCCCTAGGCATATTCTTGTCCAATTAGGGTTTTTAACCAATCTTGTGCATCCAATAGGTGTGTTTGTGTCATTGGATGATCAATTAGGTCATTTTCGTCCTCCCTAGGCTTATTCTTGTCCAATAAGGGTTTTTAACCAATCTTGTGCATCCAATAAGTTCATTTGTGTCATTGGATTAACATTTAGGTCATTTTCGTCCTCCCTATGCATATTCTTGTCCAATTAGGGTTTTTAACCAATCTTGTGCATCCAATAGGTGTGTTTGTGTCATTGGATGATCAATTAGGTCATTTTAGTCCTCCATAGGCATATTCTTGTCCAACTAGGGTTTTTAACCAATCTTGTGCATCCAATAGGTGTTTTGTGTCGTTGGATGATCAATTAGGTCATTTTCGTCCTCCCTAGGCTTATTCTTGTCCAATTAGGGTTTTTAACCAACCTTGTGCATCCAATAGGTGTGTTTGTGTCATTGGATGATCAATTAGGTCATTTTCGTCCTCCCTAGGCTTATTCTTGTCCAATTAGGGTTTTTAACCAATCTTGTGCATCCAATAGGTGTGTTTGTGTCATTGGATGATCAATTAGGTCATTTTCGTCCTCCCTAGGCATATTCTTGTCCAATTAAGGTTTTTAACCAATCTTGTGCATCCAATAGGTGTGTTTGTGTCAATGGATGATCAATTAGGTCATTTTCGTCCTTCCTAGGCTTATTCTGGTCCAATTAGGGTTTTTAACCAATCTTGTGCATCCAATAAGTTCATTTGTGTCATTGGATTAACATTTAGGTCATTTTCGTCCTCCCTAGGCATATTCTTGTCCAATTAGGGTTTTTAACCAATCTAGTGCATCCAATAAGTTCATTTGTGTCATTGGATTAACATTTAGGTCATATCCATCCTCCCTAGGCATATTCTTGTCCAATTAGGGTTTTTAACCAATCTTGTGCATGCAATAGGTGTGTTTGTGTCATTGGATGATCAATTAGGTCATTTTCGTCCTCCCTAGGCTTATTCTTGTCCAATTAGGGTTTTTAACCAATCTTGTGCATCCAATAGGTGTGTTTGTGTCATTGGATGATCAATTAGGTCATTTTCGTCCTCCCTAGGCATATTCTTGTCCAATTAGGGTTTTTAACCAATCTTGTGCATCCAATAGGTGTGTTTGTGTCATTGGATGATCAATTAGGTCATTTTCGTCCTCCCTAGGCTTATTCTTGTCCAATTAGGGTTTTTAACCAATCTTGTGCATCCTATAGGTGTGGTTGTGTCATTGGATGATCAATTAGGTCATTTTCGTCCTCCCTATGCTTATTCTTGTCCAACTAGGGTTTTTAACCAATCTTGTGCATCCAATAAGTTTGTTTGTGTCATTGAATTAATATTTAGGTGACTTTCGTCCTCCCTAGGCATATTCTTGTCCAATTAGGGTTTTTAACCAATCTTGTGCATCCAATAGGTGTGTTTGTGTCATTGGATGATCAATTAGGTCATTTTCGTCCTCCCTAGGCATATTCTTGTCCAATTAGGGTTTTTAACCAATCTTGTGCATCCAATAGGTGTGTTTGTGTCATTGGATGATCAATTAGGTCATTTTCGTCCTCCCTAGGCTTATTCTTGTCCAATAAAGGTTTTTTACCAATCTTGTGCATCCAATAGGTGTGTTTGTGTCATTGGATGATCAATTAGGTCATTTTCGTCCTCCCTAGGCATATTCTTGTCCAATTAGGGTTTTTAACCAATCTTGTGCATCCAATAGGTGTGTTTGTGTCATTGGATGATCAATTAGGTCATTTTCGTCCTCCCTAGGCTTATTCTTGTCCAATTAGGGTTTTTAACCAATCTTGTGCATCCAATACGTTCATTTGTGTCATTGGATTAACATTTTGGTCATTTTCGTCCTCCCTAGGCATATTCTTGCTCATTTAGAGTTTTAGACCAATCTTGTGCATCCAATAGGTGTGTTTGTGTCATTGGATGATCAATTAGGTAATTTTCGTCCTCCCAAAGCTTATTCTTGTCCAATTAGGGTTTTTAACTAATCTTGTGCATCCAATAAGTTCATTTGTGTCATTGGATGATCAATTAGGTCATTTTCGTCCTCCCTAGGCATATTCTTGTCCAATTAGGGTTTTTAACCAATCTTGTGCATCCAATAGGTGTGTTTGTGTCATTGGATGATCAATTAGGTCATTTTCGTCCTCCCTAGGCTTATTCTTGTCCAATTAGGGTTTTTAACCAATCTTGTGCATCCAATAGGTGTGTTTGTGTCATTAGATGATCAATTAGGTCATTTTCGTCCTCCCTAGACTTATTCTTGTCCAATTAGGGTTTTTAACCAATCTTGTACATCTAATAAGTTCATTTGTGTCATTGGATTAACATTTAGGTCATTTTCGTCCTCCCTAGGCATATTCTTGTCCAATTAGAGTTTTAGACCAATCTTGTGCATCCAATAGGTGTGTTTGTGTCATTGGATGATCAATTAGGTTATTTTCGTCCTCCCTAGGCTTATTCTTGTCCAATTAGGGTTTTTAACTAATCTTGTCATCCAATTAGTTCATTTGTGTCATTGGATGATCAATTAGGTCATTTTCGTCCTCCCTAGGCATATTCTTGTCCAATTAGGGTTTTTAACCAATCTTGTGCATCCAATAGGTGTGTTTGTGTCATTGGATGATCAATTAGGTCATTTTCGTCCTCCCTAGGCTTATTCTTGTCCAATTAGGGTTTTTAACCAATCTTGTGCATCCAATAAGTTCATTTGTGTCATTGGATTAACATTCAGGTCATTTTCGTCCTCCCTAGGCATATTCTTGTCCAATTAGGGTTTTTAACCAATCTTGTGCATCCAATAGGTGTGTTTGTGTCATTGGATGATCAATTAGGTCATTTTCGTCCTCCCTAGGCTTATTCTTGTCCAATTAGGATTTTTATCCAATCTTGTGCATCCAATAAGTTCATTTGTGTCATTGGATGATCAATTAGGTCATTTTCGTCCTCCCTAGGCATATTCTTGTCCAACTAGGGTTTTTAACCAATCTTGTGCATCCAATAGGTGTGTTTGTGTCATTGGATGATCAATTAGGTCATTTTCGTCCTCGCTAGGCATATTCTTGTCCAATTAGGGTTTTTAACCAATCTTGTGCATCCAATAGGTGTGTTTGTGTCATTGGATGATCAATTAGGTCATTTTCGTCCTCCCAAGGCTTATTCTTGTCCAATTTGGGTTTTTAACCAATCTTGTGCAGCCAATAAGTTCATTTGTGTCATTGGATTAACATTTAGGTCAATTTCGTCCTCCCCCGTCATATTCTTGTCCAATTAGGGTTTTTAACCAATCTTGTGTATCCAATTGGTGTGTTTGTGTCATTGGATGATAAACTAGGTCATTTTCGTCCTCCCTAGGCATATTCTTGTCCAATTAGGGTTTTTAACCAATCTTGTGCATCCAATAGGTGTGTTTGTGTCATTGGATGATCAATTAGGTCATTTTCGTCCTCCCTAGGCTTATTCTTGTCCAATTAGGGTTTTTAACCAATCTTGTGCATCCAATAAGTTTGTTTGTGTCATTGAATTAATATTTAGGTCCTTTTCGTCCTCCCTAGGCCTATTCTTGTCCAATTAGGGTTTTTAACCAATCTTGTGCATCTAATAGGTGTGTTTGTGTCATTGGATGATCAATTAGGTCATTTTTGTCCTCCCTAGGCATATTCTTGTCCAATTAGGGTTTTTAACCAATCTTGTGCTTCCAATAGGTGTGTTTGTGTCATTGGATGATCAAGTAGGTCATTTTGGTCCTCCCAGGGCTTATTCTTGTCCAATTAGGGTTTTTAACCAATCTTGTGCATCCAATAGGTGTGTTTGTGTCATTGGATGATCAATTAGGTCATTTTCGTCCTCCCTAGGCTTATTCTTGTCCAATTAGGGTTTTTAACCAATCTTGTGCATCCAATAAGTTTGTTTGTGTCATTGAATTAATATTTAGGTCCTTTTCGTCCTCCCTAGGCATATTCTTGTCCAATTAGGTTTTTTAACCAATCTTGTGCTTCCAATAGGTGTGTTAGTGTCATTGGATGATCAATTAGGTCATTTTGGTCCTCCCTAGGCTTATTCTTGTCCAATTAGGGTTTTTAACCAATCTTGTGCATCCAATAGGTGTGTTTGTGTCATTGGATGATCAATTAGGTCATTTTCGTCCTCCCTAGGCTTATTCTTGTCCAATTAGGGTTTTTAACCAATCTTGTGCATCCAATAAGTTTGTTTGTGTCATTGAATTAATATTTAGGTCATTTTCGTCCTCCCTAGGCATATTCTTGTCCAATTAGGGTTTTTAACCAATCTTGTGCATCCAATAGGTGTGTTTGTGTCATTGGATGATCAATTAGGTAATTTTCGTCCTCCCTAGGCTTATTCTTGTCCAATTAGGATTTTTAACCAATCTTGTGCATCCAATAACTTTGTTTGTGTCATTGAATTAATATTTAGGTCATTTTTGTCCTCCCTAGGCATATTCTTGTCCAATTAGGGTTTTTAACCAATCTTGTGCATCCAATAGGTGTGTTTGTGTCATTGGATGATCAATTAGGTTATTTTCGTCCTCCCTAGGCTTATTCTTGTCCAATTAGGGTTTTTAACCAATCTTGTGCATCCAATAACTTTGTTTGTGTCATTGAATTAATATTTAGGTCATTTTCGTCCTCCCTAGGCATGTTCTTGTCCAATTAGGGTTTTTAACCAATCTTGTGCATCCAATAGGTGTGTTTGTGTCATTGGATGATCAATTAGGTTATTTTCGTTCTCCCTAGGCTTATTCTTGTCCAATTAGGGTTTTTAACCAATCTTGTGCATCCAATAAGTTCATTTGTGTTATTGGATTAACATTTAGGTCGTATTCGTCCTCCCTAGGCATATTCTTGTCCAATTAGGGTTTTTAACCAATCTTGTGCCTCCAATAGGTGTGTTTGTGTCATTGGATGATCAATTAGGTCATTTTCGTCCTCCCTAGGTTTTTTCTTGTCCAATTAGGGTTTTAAACCAATCTTGTGCATCCAATAGGTGTGTTTGTGTCATTGGATGATTAATTAGGTCATTTTCGTCCTCCCTAGGCTTTATTCTTGTCCAATTAGGGTTTTTAACCAATCTTGTGCATCCAATAAGTTCATTAGTGTCATTGGATGATCAATTAGGTCATTTTCGTCCTCCCTAGGCATGTTCTTGTCCAACTAGGGTTTTTAACCAATCTTGTGCATCCAATAGGTGTGTTTGTGTCATTGGATGATCAATTAGGTCATTTTCGTCCTCCCTAGGCTTATTCTTGTCCAATTAGGGTTTTTAACCAATCTTGTGCATCCAATAAGTTCATTAGTGTCATTGGATGATTAATTAGGTCATTTTCATCCTCCCTATGCATGTTCTTGTCCAACTAGGGTTTTTAACCAACCTTGTGCATCCAATAGGTGTGTTTGTGTCATTGGATGATCAGATAGGTCATTTTCGTCCTCCCTAGGCTTATTCTTGCCCAATTAAGGTTTTTAACCAATCTTGTGCATCCAATAAGTTGAGTAGTATCATTGGATTAGCATTTAGGTAATTTTCGTCCTCCCTAGGCTTATTATTGTCCAATTAGGGTTTTTAAACAATCTTGTGCATCCAATAAGTTCATTTGTGTCATTGGATTAACATTTAGGTCATTTTTGTCCTCCCTAGGCATATTCTTGTCCAATTAGGGTTTTTAACCAATCTTGTGCATCCAATAAGTTGAGTTGTATCATTGGATTAGCATTTAGGTAATTTTCGTCCTCCCTAGGCTTATTATTGTCCAAATAGGGTTTTTAAACAATCTTGTGCATCCAATAAGTTCATTTGTGTCATTGGATGATCAATTACGTCATTTTCGTCCTCCCTAGGCTTATTCTTGTCCAATTAGGGTTTTTAACCAATCTTGTGCATCCAATAACTTTGTTTGTGTCATTGAATTAATATTTAGGTCATTTTCGTCCTCCCTAGGCATATTCTTGTCCAATTAGGGTTTTTAACCAATCTTGTGCATCCAATAGGTGTGTTTGTGTCATTGGATGATCAATTAGGTCATTTTCGTCCTCCCTAGGCTTATTCTTGTCCAATTAGGGTTTTTAACCAATCTTGTTCATCCAATAGGTGTGTTTGTGTCAATGGATGATCAATTAGGTCGTTTTCGTCGTCCCTAGGCTTATTCATGTCCAATTAGGGTTTTTAACCAATCTTGTGCATCCAATAGGTGTGTTTGTGTCATTGGATGATCAATTAGGTCATTTTCGTCCTACCTAGACTTATTCTTGTCAAATTAGGGTTTTTAATCAATCTTGTGCATCCAATAACTTTGTTTGTGTCATTGAATTAATATTTAGGTCATTTTCGTCCTCCCTAGGCATATTCTTGTCCAATTAGGGTTTTTAACCAATCTTGTGCATCCAATAGGTGTGTTTGTGTCATTGGATGATCAATTAGGTCATTTTCGTCCTCCCTAGGCTTATTCTTGTCCAATTAGGGTTTTTAACCAATCTTGTGCTTCCAATAAGTTTGTTTGTGTCATTGGATTAATATTTAGGTCATTTTCGTCCTCCCTAGGCATATTCTTGTCCAATTAGGGTTTTTAACCAATCTTGTGCATCCAATAGGTGTGTTTGTGTCATTGGATGATCAATTAGGTCATTTATGTTCTCCCTAGGCTTATTCTTGTCCAATTAGGGTTTTTAACCAATCTTGTGCATCCAATAACTTTGTTTGTGTCATTGAATTAATATTTAGGTCATTATCGTCCTCCCTAGGCATATTCTTGTCCAATTAGGGTTTTTAACCAATCTTGTGCATCCAATAGGTGTGTTTGTGTCATTGGATGATCAATTAGGTTATTTTCGTCCTCCCTAGGCTTATTCTTGTCCAATTAGGGTTTTTAACCAATCTTGTGCATCCAATAAGTTGAGTTGTGTCATTGGATTAACATTTAGGTCATTTTCGTTCTCCCTAGGCTTATTCTTGTCCAATTAGGGTTTTTAACCAATCTTGTGCATCCAATAAGTTCATTTGTGTTATTGGATTAACATTTAGGTCGTATTCGTCCTCCCTAGGCATATTCTTGTCCAATTAGAGTTTTTTACCAATCTTGTGCATCCAATAGGTGTGTTTGTGTCATTGGATGACCAATTAGGTCATTTTCGTTCTCCATAGGCTTATTCTTGTCCAATGAGGGTTTTTAACCAATCTTGTGCATCCAATAAGTTTGTTTGTGTCGTTGAATTAATATTTAGGTCATTTTCGTCCTCCCTAGGCATATTCTTGCCCAATTAAGGTTTTTAACCTATCTTGTGCATTCAATAGGTGTGTTTGTGTCATTGGATGATCAATTAGGTCATTTTCGTCCTCGCTAGGCATATTCTTGTCCAATTAGGGTTTTTAACCAATCTTGTGCATCCAATAGGTGTGTTTGTGTCATTGGATGATCAATTAGGTTATTTTCGTCCTCCCTAGGCTTATTCTTGCCCAATTAGGGTTTTTAACCAATCTTATGCATCCAATAAGTTGAGTTGTATCATTGGATTAGCATTTAGGTAATTTTCGTCCTCCCTAGGCTTATTCTTGTCCAATTAGGGTTTTTAACCAATCTTGTGCATCCAATAGGTGTGTTTGTGTCATTGGACGATCAATTAGGTCATTTTCGTCCTCCTTAGGCTTATTCTTGTCCAATTAGGGTTTCTAACCAATCTTGTGCATCCAATAACTTTGTTTGTGTCATTGAATTAATATTTAGGTCATTTTCGTCCTCCCTAGGCATATTCTTGTCCAATTAGGGTTTTTAACCAATCTTGTGCATCCAATAGGTGTGTTTGTGTCATTGGATGATCAATTAGGTCATTTTCGTCCTCCCTAGGCTTATTCTTGTCCAATTAGGGTTTTTAACCAATCTTGTGCATCCAATAAGTTCATCTGTGTCATTGGATTAACATTTAGGTCATATCCGTAATCCCTAGGCATATTCTTGTCCAATTAGGGTTTTTAACCAATCTTGTGCATCCAATAAGTTCATTTGTGTTATTGGATTAACATTTAGGTCATATTCGTCCTCCCTAGGCATATTCTTGTCCAATTAGGGTTTTTAACCAATCTTGTGCATCCAATAGGTGTGTTTGTGTCATTGGATGATCAATTAGGTCATTTTCGTCCTCCCTAGGCTTATTCTTGTCCAATTAGGGTTTTTAACCAATCTTGTGCATCCAATAAGTTTGTTTGTGTCATTGAATTAATATTTAGGTCATTTTCGTCCTCCCTAGGCATATTCTTGTCCAATTAGGGTTTTTAAACAATCTAGTGCATCCAATAGGTGTGTTTGTGTCATTGGATGATCAATTAGGTCATTTTCATCCTTCCTAGGCTTATTCTTGTCCAATTAGGGTTTTTAACCAATCTTGTGCATCCAATAAGTTTGTTTGTGACATTGAATTAATATTTAGGTCATTTTCGTCCTCCCAAGGCATATTCTTGTCCAATTAGGGTTTTTAACCAATCTTGTGCATCCAATAGGTGTGTTTGTGTCATTGGATGATCAATTAGGTCGTTTTTGTGCTCCCTAGGCTTATTCTTGTCCAATTAGGGTTTTTAACCAATCTTGTGCATCCAATAAGTTTGTTTGTGTCATTGAATTAATATTTAGGTCATTTTCGTCCTCCCTAGGCATATTCTTGTCCAATTAGGGTTTTTAACCAATCTTGTGCATCCAATAGGTGTGTTTGTGTCATTGGATGATCAATTAGGTCATTTTTGTCCTCCCTAGGCTTATTCTTGTCCAATTAGGGTTTTTAACCAATCTTGTGCATCCAATAGGTGTGTTTGTGTCATTGGATGATGAATTAGGTCATTTTCGTCCTCCCTAGGCATGTTCTTGTCCAACTAGGGTTTTTAACCAATCTTGTGCATCCAATAGGTGTGTTTGTGTCATTGGATGATCAATTAGGTCATTTTCGTCCTCCCTAGGCTTATTCTTGTCCAATTAGGGTTTTTAACCAATCTTGTGCATCCAATAAGTTGAGTTGTGTCATTGGATTAACATTTAGGTCATTTTTGTTCTCCCTAACCATATTCTTATCCAATTAGGGTTTTTAACCAATCTTGTGCATCCAATAGGTGTGTTTTTGTCATTGAATGATCAATTAGGTCATTTTCGTCCTCCCTAGGCTTATTCTTGTCCAATTAGGGTTTTTAACCAATCTTGTGCATCCAATAGGTGTGTTTGTGTCATTGGATGATCAATTAGGTCATTTTCGTCCTCCCTAGGCTTATTCTTGTCCAAGTAGGGTTCTAAACCAATCTTGTGCATACAATAACTTTGTTTTTGTCATTGAATTAATATTTAGGTCATTTTCGTCCTCCCTAGGCATATTCTTGTCCAATTAGGGTTTTTAACCAATCTTGTGCATCCAATAGGTGTGTTTGTGTCATTGGATGATCAATTAGGTCATTTTCGTCCTCCCTAGGCTTATTCTTGTCCAATTAGGGTTTTTAACCAATCTTGTGCATCCAATAAGTTCATTAGTGTCATTGGATGATCAATTAGGTGATTTTCGTCCTCCCTAGGCATATTCTTGTCCAATTAGGGTTTTTAACCAATCTTGTGCATCCAATAGGTGTGTTTGTGTCATTGGATGATCAATTAGGTCATTTTCGTCCTCCCTAGGCTTATTCTTGTCCAATTAGGGTTTTTAACCAATCTTGTGCATCCGATAAGTTTGTTTGTATCATTGAATTAATATTTAGGTCATTTTCGTCCTTCCTAGGCATATTCTTGTCCAATTAGGGTTTTTAACCAATCTTGTGCATCCAATAGGTGTGTTTGTGTCATTGGATGATCAATTAGGTCATTTTCGTCCTCCCTAGGCTTATTCTTGTCCAATTATGGTTTTTAACCAATCTTGTGCATCCAATAGGTGTGTTTGTGTCATTGGATGATCAATTAGGTCATTTTCGTCCTCCCTAGGCATATTCTTGTCCAATTAGGGATTTAACCAATCTTGTGCATCCAATAGGTGTGTTTGTGTCATTGGAAGATCAATTAGGTCATTTTAGTCCTTCCTAGGCTTATTCTTGTCCAATTAGGGTTTTTAACCAATCTTGTGCATCCAATAGGTGTGTTTGTGTCATTGGATGATCAATTAGGTCATTTTCGTCCTCCCTAGGCTTATTCTTGTCCAATTAGGGTTTTTAACCAATCTTGTGCATCCAATAAGTTCATTTGTGTTATTGGATTAACATTTAGGTCATATCCGTCCTCCCTAACATATTCTTGTCCAATTAGGGTTTTTAACCAATCTTGTGCATCCAATAGGTGTGTTTGTGTCATTGGATGATCAATTAGGTCATTTTCGTCCTCCCTAGGCATATTCTTGTCCAATTAGGGTTTTTAACCAATCTTGTGCATCCAATAGGTGTGTTTGTGTCATTGGATGATCAATTAGGTCATTTTCGTCCTCCCTAGGCTTATTCTTGTCCAATTAGGGTTTTTAACCAATCTTGTACATCTAATAAGTTCATTTGTGTCATTGGATTAACATTTAGGTCATTTTCGTCCTCCCTAGGCATATTCTTGTCCAATTTGGGTTTTTATCCCATCTAGTGCATCCAATAGATGTGTTTGTGTCATTGGATGATGAATTAGGTCATTTTCCTCCTCCCTAGGCATATTCTGGTCCAATTAGGGTTTTTAACCAATCTTGTGCATCCAATAGGTGTGTTTGTGTCATTGGATGATCAATTAGGTCATTTTCGTCCTCCCTAGGCTTATTCTTGTCCAATTAGGGTTTTTATCCAATCTTGTGCATCCAATAACTTTGTTTGTGTCATTGAATTAATATTTAGGTCATTTTCGTCCTCCCTAGGCATATTCTTGTCCAATTAGGGTTTTTAACCAATCTTGTGCATCCAATAGGTGTGTTTGTGTCATTGGATGATCAATTAGGTCATTTTCGTCCTCCCTAGGCTTATTCTTGTCCAATTAGGGTTTTAAAGAATCTTGTGCATCCAATAGGTGTGTTTGTGTCATTTGATGATCAATTAGGTCATTTTCGTCCTCCCTAGGCTTATTCTTGTCCAATTAGGGTTTTTAACCAATCTTGTGCATCCAATAGGTGTGTTTGTGTCATTGGATGATCAATTAGGTCATTTTCGTCCTCCCTAGGCTTATTCTTGTCCAATTAGGGTTTTTAGCCAATCTTGTGCATCCGATAAGTTTGTTTGTGTCATTTAATTAATATTTAGGTCATTTTCGTCCTCCCTAGGCATATTCTTGTCCAATTAGGGTTTTTAACCAATCTTGTGCATCCAATAGGTGTGTTTGTGTCATTGGATGATCAATTAGGTCATTTTCGTCCTCCCTAGGCTTATTCTTGTCCAATTAGGGTTTTTAACCAATCTTGTGCATCCAATAGGTGTGTTTGTGTCATTGGATGATCAATTAGGTCATTTTCGTCCTCCCTAGGCTTATTCTTGTCCAATTAGGGTTTTTAACCAATCTTGTGCATCCAATAGGTGTGTTTGTGTCATTGGATGATCAATTAGGTCATTTTCGTCCTACATAGGCTAATTCTTGTCCAACTAGGGTTTTTAACCAATCTTGTGCATCCAACAAGTTCAGTTGTGTCATTGGATGATCAATTAGGTCATTTTCGTCCTCCCTAGGCTTATTCTTGTCCAATTAAGGTTTTTAACCAATCTTGTGCATCCAATAGGTGTGTTTGTGTCATTGGATGATCAATTAGGTCATTTCCGTCCTCCCTAGGCTTATTCTTGTCCAATTAGGGTTTTTAACCAATCTTGTGCATCCAATAGGTGTGTTTGTGTCATTGGATGATCAATTAGGTCATTTTCGTCCTCCCTAGGGTTATTCTTGTCCAATTAGGGTTTTTAACCAATCTTGTGCATCCAATAAGTTGAGTTGTGTCATTGGATTAATATTTAGGTCATTTTCATTCTCCCTAGGCTTATTTTTGTCGAATTAGGTTTTTAACCAATCTTGTGCATCCAATAAGTTCATTTGTGTCATTGGATTAACATTTAGGTCATTTTCGTCCTCCCTAGGCATATTCTTGTCCAATTAGGGTTTTTAACCAATCTTGTGCATCCAATAGGTGTGTTTGTGTCATTGGATGATCAATTAGGTCATTTTCGTCCTCCCTAGGCTTATTCTTGTCCAATTAGGGTTTTTAACCAATCTTGTGCATCCAATAGGTGTGTTTGTGTCATTGGATGATCAATTAGGTCATTTTCGTCCTCCCTAGGCTTATTCTTGTCCAATTAGGGTTTTTAACCAATCTTGTGCATCCAAAATTTGTTTGTGTCATTGAATTAATATTTAGGTCATTTTCGTCCTCCCTAGGCATATTCTTGTCCAATTAGGGTTTTTAACCAATCTTGTGCATCCAATAGGTGTGTTTGTGTCATTGGATGATCAATTAGGTCATTTTCGTCCTCCCTAGGCTTATTCTTGTCCAATTATGGTTTTTAACCAATCTTGTGCATCCAATAGGTGTGTTTGTGTCATTGGATGATCAATTAAGTCATTTTCGTCCTCCCTAGGCATATTCTTGTCCAATTAGGGTTTTTAACCAATCTTGTGCATCCAATAGGTGTGTTTGTGTCATTGGATGATCAATTAGGTCATTTTCGTCCTCCCTAGGCTTATTCTTGTCCAATTAGGGTTTTTAACCAATCTTGTGCATCCAATAGGTTTGTTTGTCTCTTTGGATGATCAATTATGTCATTTTCGTCCTCCCTAGGCATATTCTTGTCCAATTAGGGTTTTTAACCAATCTTGTGCATCCAATAAGTTCATTTGTGTCATTGGATTAACATTTAGGTCATTTTCGTCCTCCCTAGGCATATTCTTGTCCAATTATGGTTTTTAACCAATCTTGTGCTTCCAATAGGTGTGTTTGTGTCATTGGATGATCAATTAGGTCATTTTCGTCCTCCCTAGGCTTATTCTTGTCCAATTAGGGTTTTTAACCAATCTTGTGCATCCAATAACTTTGTTTGTGTCATTGAATTAATATTTAGGTCATTTTTGTCCTCCCTAGGCATATTCTTGTCCAATTAGGGTTTTTAACCAATCTTGTGCATCCAATAGGTGTGTTTGTGTCATTGGATGATCAATTAGGTCATTTTCGCCCTCCCTAGGCTTATTCTTTTCCAATTAGGGTTTTTAACCAATCTTGTGCATCCAATAAGTTCATTTGTGTTATTGGATTAACATTTAGGTCATATTTGTCCTCCCTAGGCATATTCTTGTCCAATTAGGGTTTTTAACCAATCTTGTGCATCCAATAGGTGTGTTTGTGTTAGTGGATGATCAATTAGGTCATTTTCGTCCTCCCTAGGCATATTCTTGTCCAATTAGGGTTTTTAACCAATCTTGTGCATCCAATAGGTGTGTTTGTGTCATTGGATGATCAATTAGGTCATTTTCGTCCTCCCTAGGCATATTCTTGTCCAATTAGGGTTTTTAACCAATCTTGTGCATCCAATAGGTGTGTTTGTGTCATTGGATGATCAATTAGGTCATTTTCGTCCTCCCTAGGCTTATTATTGTCCAATTAGGGTTTTTAAACAATCTTGTGCATCCAATAAGTTCATTTGTGTCATTGGATGATCAATTAGGTCATTTTCGTCCTCCCTAGGCTTATTCTTGTCCAATTAGGGTTTTTAACCAATCTTGTGCATCCAATAACTTTGTTTGTGTCATTGAATTAATATTTAGGTCATTTTCGTCCTCCCTAGGCATATTCTTGTCCAATTAGGGTTTTTTGCCAATCGTGTGCATCCAATAGGTGTGTTTGTGTCATTGGATGATCAATTAGGTCATTTTCGTCCTCCCTAGGCTTATTCTTGCCCAATTAGGGTTTTTAACCAATCTTGTGCATCCAATAAGATGCGTTGTGTCATTGGATTAGGATTTAGGTCATTTTCGTCCTCCCTAGGCTTATTCTTGTCCAATTAGGGTTTTTAACCAATCTTGTGCATCCAACAAGTTTGTTTATGTCATTGAATTAACATTTAGGTCATTTTCGTCCTCCCTAGGCATATTCTTGTCCAATAAGGGTGTGTTTGTGTCATTGGATGATCAATTAGGTCATTGGATGATCAATTAGGTGTGTTTGTGTCATTGGATGATCAATTAGGTCATTTTCGTCCTCACTAGGCTTATTCTTGTCCAATTAGGGTTTTTAACCAATCTTGTGCATCCAATTGGTGTGTTTGTGTCATTGGATGTTCAATTAGGTCATTTTCGTTCTCCCTAGGCATATTCTTGTCCAATTAGGATTTTTAACCAATCTTGTGCATCCAATAGGTGTGTTTGTGTCATTGGATGATCAATTAGGTCATTTTCGTCCTCCCTAGGCTCATTCTTGTCCAATTAGGGTTTTTAACCAATCTTGTGCATCCAATAGGTGTGTTTGTGTCATTGGATGATCAATTAGGTCATTTTCGTCCTCACTAGGCTTATTCTTGTCCAATTAGGGTTTTTAACCAATCTTGTGCATCCAATAGGTGTGTTTGTGTCATTGGATGACAAATTTGGTCATTTTCGTCCTCCCTAGGCATATTCTTGTCCAATTAAGGTTTTTAACCAATCTTGTGCATCCAATGGGTGTGATTGTGTCATTGGATGATCAATTAGGTCATTTTCGTCCTCCCTCGGCTTATTCTTCTCCAATTAGGGTTTTTAACCAATCTTGTGCATCCAATAGGTGTGTTTGTGTCATTGGATGATCAATTAGGTCATTTTCGTCCTCCCTAGGCTTATTCTTGTCCAATTAGGGTTTTTAACCAATCTTGTGCATCCAATAAGTTGAGTTGTGTCATTGGATTAACATTTAGGTCATTTTCGTTCTCCCTAGGCATATTCTTGTCCAATTAGGGTTTTTAACCCATCTTGTGCATCGAATAAGTTCATTTGTGTTATTGGATTAACATTTAGGTCATATTCGTCCTCCCTAGGCATATTGTTGTCCAATTAGGGTTTTTAACCAATCTTGTGCATCCAATAGGTGTGTTTGTGTCATTGGATGATCAATTAGGTCATTTTCGTCCTCCCTAGGCTTATTCTTGTCCAATTAGGGTTTTTAACCAATCTTGTGCATCCAATAACTTTGTTTGTGTCATTGAATTAATATTTAGGTCATTTTCGTCCTCCCTAGGCATATTCTTGTCCAATTAGGGTTTTTAATCAATCTTGTGCACCCAATAGGTGTGTTTGTGTCATTGGATGATCAATTTGGTCATTTTCGTCCTCCATAGGCTTATTCTTGTCCAATTAGGGTTTTTAACCAATCTTGTGCATCCAATATGTGTGTTTTTGTCATTGGATAATAAATTAGGTCATTTTCTTCCTCCCCAGGCTTATTCTTGTCCAATTAGGGTTTTCAACCAATCTTGTGCATCCAATAGAAGTGTTTGTGTCATTGGATGATCAATTAGGTCATTTTCGTCCTCTCTAGGCTTATTCTTGTCCAATTAGTGTTTTTAACCAATCTTGTGCATCCAATAGGTGTGTTTGTGTCATTGGATGATCAATTAGGTCATTTTCGTCCTCCCTAGGCATATTCTTGTCCAGTTAGGGTTTTTAACCAATCTTGTGCATCCAATAGGTGTGTTTGTGTCATTGGATGATCAATTAGGTCATTTTCGTCCTCCCTAGGCTTATTCTTGTCCAATTAGGGTTTTTAACCAATCTTGTGCATCCAATAAGTTCATTTGTGTCATTGGATTAACAGTTAGGTAATTTTCGTCCTCCCTAGGCATATTCTTGTCCAATTAGGGTTTTTAACCAATCTTGTGCTTCCAATAGGTGTGTTTGTGTCATTGGATGATCAATTAGGTCATTTTCGTCCTCCCTAGGCTTATTCTTGTCCAATTAGGGTTTTTAACCAATCTTGTGCATCCAATAAGTTTGTTTATGTCATTGAATTAATAGTTAGGTCATTTTCGTCCTCCCTAGGCGTATACTTGTCCAATTAGGGTTTTTAACCAATCTTGTGCATCCAATAGGTGTGTTTGTGTCATTGGATGATCAATTAGGTCATTTTCGTCCTCCCTAGGCTTATTCTTGTCCAATT
Source organism: Cicer pinnatifidum (assembly GCA_037974775.1). Lineage (NCBI taxonomy): Eukaryota > Viridiplantae > Streptophyta > Magnoliopsida > Fabales > Fabaceae > Cicer > Cicer pinnatifidum. The sequence continues at coordinate 32,032 of JBBPBR010000965.1, forward strand.
AGGGTTTTTAACCAATCTTGTGCATCCAATAGGTGTGTTTGTGTCATTGGATGATCAATTAGGTCCTTTTCGTCCTTCCTAGGCATATTCTTGTCCAATTAGGGTTTTTAACCAGTCTTGTGCATCCAATAGGTGTGTTTGTGTCATTGGATGATCAATTAGGTCATTTTTGTCCTCGGAAGGCTTATTCTTGTCCAATTAGGGTTTTTAACCAATCTTGTGCATCCAATAAGTTCATTTGTGTCATTGGATTAACATTTAGGTCATTTTCGTCCTCCCTAGGTATGTTCTTGTCCAATTACGGTTTTAAACCAATCTTGTGCGTCCAATAGGTGTGTTTGTGTCATTGGATGATCAATTAGGTCATTTTCGTCCTCCCTAGGCTTATTCTTGTCAAATTAGGGTTTTTAACCAATCTTGTGCATCCAATAGGTGTGTATGTGTCATTGGATGATCAATTAGGTCATTTTCGTCCTCCCTAGGCATATTCTTGTCCAACTAGGGTTTTTAACCATTCTTGTGCATCCAATAGGAAATTTGTGTCTTTGGATGATCAATTAGGTCATTTTCGTGCTCCCTAGGCTTATTCTTGTCCAATTAGGGTTTTTAACCAATCTTGTGCATCCAATAGGTGTGTTTCTGTCATTGGATGATCAATTAGGTCATTTTCGTTCTCCCTAGGCTTATTCTTGTCCAATTAGGGTTTTTAACCAATCTTGTGCATCCAATAGGTGAGTTTATGTCATTGGATTAACATTTAGGTCATTTTCGTCCTCCCTAGGCTTATTCTTGTCCAATTAGGGTTTTTAACCAATCTTGTGCATCCAATAAGTTTGTTTGTGTCATTGAATTAATTTTTAGGTCATTTTCGTCCTCCCTAGGCATATTCTTGCCCAATTAGGGTTTTTAACCAATCTTGTGCATCCAATAGGTGTGTTTGTGTCATTGGATGATCAATTAGGTAATTTTCGTCCTCCCTAGGCTTATTCTTGTCCAATTAGGGTTTTTAACCAATCTTGTGCATCCAATAACTTTGTTTGTGTCATTGAATTAATATTTAGGTCATTTTCTTCCTCCCTAGGCATATTCTTTTCCAATTAGGGTTTTTAACCAATCTTGTGCATCCAATAGGTGTGTTTGTGTCATTGGATGATCAATTAGGTCATTTTCGTTCTCCCTAGGCTTATTCTTGTCCAATTAGGGTTTTTAACTAATCTTGTGCATTCGATAAGTTTGTTTATGTCATTGAATTAATATTTAGGTCATTTTCGTCCTCCCTAGGCATATTCTTGTCCAATTAGGGTTTTTAACCAATCTTGTGCATCCAATAGGTGTGTTTGTGTCATTGGATGATCAATTAGGTCATTTTCGTCCTCCCTAGGCTTATTCTTGTCCAATTAGGGTTTTTAACCAATCTTGTGCATCCAATAGGTGTGTTTGTGTCATTGGATGATCAATTCGGTCATTTTCGTCCTTCCTAGGCATATTCTTGTCCAATTAGGGTTTTTAATCAGTCTTGTGCATCCAATAGGTGTGTTTGTGTCATTGGATGATCAATTAGGTCATTTTCATCCTCCCAAGGCATATTCTTGTCCAATTAGGGTTTTTAACCAATCTTGTGCATCCAATAGGTGTGTTTGTGTCATTGATTGATCAATTAGGTCATTTTCGTCCTCCCTAGGCTTATTCTTGTCCAATTAGGATTTTCAACCAATCTTGTGCATCCAATAAGTTCATTTGTGTCATTGGATGATCAATTAGGTCATTTTCGTCCTCCTTAGGCATATTCTTGTCCAACTAGGGTTTTTAACCAATCTTGTGCATCCAATAGGTGTGTTTGTGTCTTTGGATGATCAATTAGGTCATTTTCGTCCTCCCTAGGCTTATTCTTGTCCAATTAGGGTTTTTAACCAATCTTGTGCTTCCAATAGGTGTGTTTGTGTCATTGGATGATCAATTAGGTCATTTTCGTCCTCCCTATGCTTATTCTTGTCCAATTAGCGTTTTTAACCAATCTTGTGCATCCAATAAGTTCATTTGTGTCATTGGATGATCAATTAGGTCATTTTCGTCCTCCCTAGGTATATTCTTGTCCAACTAGGGTTTTTAACCAATCTTGTGCATCCAATAGATGTGTTTGTGTCTTCGGATTATCAATTAGGTCATTTTCGTCCTCCCTAGGCTTATTCTTGTCCAATTAGGGTTTTTAATCAATCTTCTGCATCCAATAAGTTCATTTGTGTCATTGGATTAACATTTAGGTCATTTTCGTCCTCCCTAGGCATATTCTTGTCCAATTAGGGTTTTTAACCAATCTTGTGCTTCCAATAGGTGTGTTTGTGTCATTGGATGATCAATTAGGTCATTTTCGTCCTCCCTAGGCTTATTCTTGTCCAATTAGGGTTTTTAACCAATCTTGTGCATCCAATAACTTTGTTTCTGTCATTGAATTAATATTTAGGTCATTTTCGTCCTCCCTAGGCATATTCTTGTCCAATTAGAATTTTTAACCAAGTGTGTGTCATTGGATGATCAATTAGGTCATTTTCGCCCTCCCTAGGCTTATTCTTGTCCAATTAGGGTTTTTAACCAATCTTGTGCATCCAATAAGTTCATTTGAGTCATTGGATTAACATTTAGGTCATTTTCGTCCTCCCTAGGCATATTCTTGTCCAATTAGGGTTTTTAACCAATCTTGTGCTTCCAATAGGTGTGTTTGTGTCATTGGATGATCAATTAGGTCATTTTCGTCCTCCCTAGGCTTATTCTTGTCCAATTAGGGTTTTTAACCAATCTTGTGCATCCAATAACTGTGTTTGTGTCATTGAATTATTATTTAGGTCATTTTCGTCCTCCCTAGGCATATTCTTGTCCAATTAGGGTTTTTAACCAATCTTGTGCATCCAATAGGTGTGTTTGTGTCATTGGATGATCAATTAGGTCATTTTCGTCCTCCCTAGGCTTATTCTTGTCCAATTAGGGTTTTTAACCAATCTTGTACATCCAATAAGTTCATCTGTGTCATTGGATTAACATTTAGGTCATTTTCGTCCTCCCTAGGCATATACTTGTCCAATTAGGGTTTTTAACCAATCTTGTGCATCCAATAGGTGTGTTTGTGTCATTGGATGATCAATTAGGTCATTTTTGGTCCTCCCTACGCTTATTCTTGTCCAATTAGGGTTTTTAACCAATCTTGTGCATCCAATAAGTTGAGATGTGTCATTGGAATAACATTTAGGTCATTTTCGTTCTCCCTAGTCTTATTCTTGTCCAATTAGGGTTTTTAACCAATCTTGTGCATCCAATAGGTGTGTTTGTGTCATTGGATGATCAATTAGGTCATTTTCGTCCTCCCTAGGCTTATTCTTGTCCAATTAGGGATTTTAACCAATCTTGTGCATCCAATAGTTGTGTTTGTGTCATTGGATGATCAATTAGGTCATTTTCATCCTCCCTAGGCTTATTCTTGTCCAATTAGGGTTCTTAACCAATCTTGTGCATCCAATTGGTATGTTTGTGTCATTGGATGATCAATTAGGTCATTTTCGTCCTCCCTAGGCTTATTCTTGTCCAATTAGGGTTTTTAACCAATCTTGTGCATCCAATAACTTTGTTTGTGTCATTGAATTAATATTTAGGTCATTTTCGTCCTCCCTAGGCATATTCTTGTCCAATTAGGGTTTTTAACCAATCTTGTGCATCCAATAGGTGTGTTTGTGTCATTGGATGATCAATTAGGTCATTTTCGTTCCCCCTAGGCTTATTCTTGTCCAATTAGGGTTTTTCACCAATCTTGTGCATCCAATAACTTTGTTTGTGTCATTGAATTAATATTTAGGTCATTTTCGTCCTCCCTAGGCATATTCTTGTCCAATTAGGGTTTTTAACCAATCTTGTGCATCCAATAGGTGTGTTTGTGTCATTGGATGATCAATTAGGTCATTTTCGTCCTCCCTAGGCTTATTCTTGTCCAATTAGGGTTTTTAACCAATCTTGTGCATCCAATAACTTTGTTTGTGTCATTGAATTAATATTTAGGTCATTTTCGTCCTCCCTAGGCATATTCTTGTCCAATTAGGGTTTTTAACCAATCTTGTGCATCCAATAGGTGTGTTTGTGTCATTGGATGATCAATTAGGTCATTTTCGTCCTCCCTTGACTTATTCTTGTCAAATTAGGGTTTTTAACGAATCTTGTGCATCCAATAACTTTGTTTGTGTCATTGAATTAATATTTAGGTCATTTTCGTCCTCCCTAGGCATATTCTTGTCCAATTAGGGTTTTTAACCAATCTTGTGCATCCAATAGGTGTGTTTGTGTCATTGGATGATCAATTAGGTCATTTACGTTCTCCCTAGGCTTATTCTTGTCCAATTAGGGTTTTTAACCAATCTTGTGCATCCAATAGGTGTGTTTGTGTCATTGGATGATCAATTAGGTCATTTTCGTCCTCCCTAGGCTTATTCTTGTCCAATTAGGGTTTTTAACCAATCTTGTGCATCCAATAGGTGTGTTTGTGTCATTGGATGATAAATTAGGTCATTTTCGTCCTCCCTAGGCTTATTCTTGTCCAATTAGGATTTTTAACAAATCTTGTGCATCCAATAAGTTCATTTGTGTCATTGGATTAACATTTAGGTCATTTTCGTCCTCCCTAGGCATATTCTTGTCCAATTAGGGTTTTTAACCAATCTTGTGCTTCCAATAGGTGTGTTTGTGTCATTGGATGATCAATTAGGTCATTTTCGTCCTCCCTAGGCTTATTCTTGTCCAATTAGGGTTTTTAACCAATCTTGGGCATCCAATAACTTTGTTTGTGTCATTGAATTAATATTTAGGTCATTTTCGTCCTCCCTAGGCATATTCTTGTCCAATTAGGGTTTTTAACCAATCTTGTGCATCCAATAGGTGTGTTTGTGTCATTGGATGATCAATTAGGTCATTTTCGTCCTCCCTAGGCTTATTCTTGTCCAATTAGGGTTTTTAACCAATCTTGTGCATCCAATAAGTTTAGTTGTGTCATTGGATGATCAATTAGGTCATTTTCGTCCTCCCTAGGCATATTCTTGTCCAATTAGGGTTTTTAACCAATCTTGTGCATCCAATAGGTGTGTTTGTGTCATTGGATGATCAATTAGGTCATTTTCGTCCTCCCTAGGCTTATTCTTGTCCAATTAGGGTTTTTAACCAATCTTGTGCATCCAATACGTTCATTTGTGTCATTGGATTAACATTTTGGTCATTTTCGTCCTCCCTAGGCATATTCTTGCTCATTTAGAGTTTTAGACCAATCTTGTGCATCCAATAGGTGTGTTTGTGTCATTGGATGATCAATTAGGTAATTTTCGTCCTCCCAAAGCTTATTCTTGTCCAATTAGGGTTTTTAACTAATCTTGTGCATCCAATAAGTTCATTTGTGTCATTGGATGATCAATTAGGTCATTTTCGTCCTCCCTAGGCATATTCTTGTCCAATTAGGGTTTTTAACCAATCTTGTGCATCCAATAGGTGTGTTTGTGTCATTGGATGATCAATTAGGTCATTTTCGTCCTCCCTAGGCTTATTCTTGTCCAATTAGCGTTTTTAACCGATCTGGTGCATCCAATAGGTGTGTTTGTGTCGTTGGATGATCAATTAGGTCATTTTCGTCCTCCCTAGGCATATTCTTGTCCAATTAGGGTTTTTAACCAATCTTGTGCATCCAATAGGTGTGTTTGTGGCAATGGATGATCAATTAGGTCATTTTCGTCCTCCCTAGGCTTATTCTTGTCCAATTAGGGTTTTTAACCAATCTTGTGCATCCAATAGGTGTGTTTGTGGCAATGGATGATCAATTTGGTCATTTTCGTCCTCCTAGGCTTATTCTTGACCAATTAGGGTTTTTAACCAATCTTGTGCATCCAATAAGTTGAGTTGTGTCATTGGATTAGCATTTAGGTCATTTTCGTCCTCCCTAGGCTTATTCTTGACCAATTAGGGTTTTTAACAAATCTTGTGCATCCAATAAGTTCATTTGTGTCATTGGATTAACATTTAGGTCATTTTCGTTCTCCCTAGGCATATTCTTGTCCAATTAGGGTTTTTAACCAATCTTGTCCATCCAATAGGTGTGTTTGTGTCATTGGATGATCAATTAGGTCATTTTCGTCCTTTCTATGCTTATTCTTGTCCAATTAGGGTTTTTAACCAATCTTGTGCATCCAATAGGTGTGTTTGTGTCATTGGATGATCAATTAGGTCATTTTCGTCCTCCCTAGGCTTATTCTTGTCCAATTAGGGTTTTTAACCAATCTTGTGCATCCAATAGGTGTGTTTGTGTCATTGGATGATCAATTAGGTCATTTTCGTCCTCCCTAGGCTTATTCTTGTCCAATTAGGGTTTTTAACAAATCGTGTGCATCCAATAAGTTCATTTGTGTCATTGGATGATCAATTAGGTCATTTTCGTCCTCCCTAGGCATATTCTTGTCCAACTAGGGTTTTTAACCAATCTTGTGCATCCAATAGGTGTGTTTGTGTCATTGGATGATCAATTAGGTCATTTTCGTCCTCCCTAGGCTTATTCTTGTCCAATTAGGGTTTTTAACCAATCTTGTGCATCCAATAGGTGTGTTTGTGTCATTGGATGATCAATTAGGTCATTTTCGTCCTCCCTAGGCTTATTCTTGTCCAATTAGAGTTTTTAACCAATCTTGTGCATCCAATAGGTGTGTTTGTGTCATTGGATGATCAATTAGGTTATTTTCGTCCTCCCTAGGCATATTCTTGTCCAATTAGGGTTTTTAACCAATCTTGTGCATCCAATACGTTCATTTGTGTCATTGGATGATCAATTAGGTCATTTTCGTCATCCCTAGGCATATTCTTGTCCAATTAGGGTTTTAAACCAATTTTGTGCATCCAATACGTTCATTTGTGTCATTGGATGATCAATTAGGTCATTTTCGTCCTCCCTAGGCATATTCTTGTCCAATTAGGGTTTTTAACCAATCTTGTGCATCCAATAGGTGTGTTTGTGTCATTGGATGATCAATTAGGTCATTTTCGTCCTCCCTAGGCATATTCTTGTCCAATTAGGGTTTTTAACCAATCTTGTGCATCCAATAGGTGTGTTTGTGTCATTGGATGATCAATTAGGTCATTTTCGTCATCCCTAGGCTTATTCTTGTCCAATTAGGGTTTTTAACCAATCTTGTGCATCCAATAAGTTCATTTGTGTCATTGGATTAACATTTAGGTCATTTTCGTCCTCCATAGGCATATTCTTGTCCAATTAGGGTTTTTAACCATTCTTGTGCTTCCAATAGGTGTGTTTGTGTCATTGGATGATCAATTAGGTCATTTTCGTCCTCCCCAGGCTTATTCTTGCCCAATTAGGGTTTTTAACCAATCTTGTGCATCCAATAAGTTCATTTGTGACATTGGATTAACATTTAGGTCATTTTCGTCCTCCATAGGCATATTCTTTTCCAATTAGGGTTTTTAACCATTCTTGTGCTTCCAATAGGTGTGTTTGTGTCATTGGATGATCAATTAGGTCATTTTCGTCCTCACTAGGCTTATTCTTGTCCAATTAGGGTTTTTAACCAATCTTGTGCATCCAATAGGTGCGTTTGTGTCATTGGATGATCAATTAGGTCATTTTCGTCCTCCCTAGGCTTATTCTTGTCCAATTAGGGTTTTTAACCAATCTTGTGCATCCAATAACTTTGTTTGTGTCATTGAATTAATATTTAGGTCATTTTCGTCCTCCCTAGGCATATTCTTGTCCAATTAGGGTTTTTAACCAATCTTGTGCATCCAATAGGTGTGTTTGTGTCATTGGATGATCAATTAGGTCATTTTCGCCCTCCCTAGGCTTATTCTTGTCCAAATTGGGTTTTTAACCAATCTTGGGCATCCAATAACTTTGTTTGTGTCATTGAATTAATATTTAGGTCATTTTCGTCCTCCCTAGGCATATTCTTGTCCAATTAGGGTTTTTAACCAATCTTGTGCATCCAATAGGTGTGTTTGTGTCATTGGATGATCAATTAGGTCATTTTCGCCCTCCCTAGGCATATTCTTGTCCAATTAGGGTTTTTAACCAATCTTGTGCATCCAAAAAGTTCATTTGTGTCATTGGATTAACATTTAGGTCATTTTCGTCCTCCCTAGGCATATTCTTGTCCAATTAGGGTTTTTAACCAATCTTGTGCTTCCAATAGGTGTGTTTGTGTCATTGGATGATCAATTAGGTCATTTTCGTCCTCCCTAGGCTTATTCTTGTCCAATTAGGGTTTTTAACCAATCTTGTGCATCCAATAAGTTTGTTTGTGTCATTCAATTAATATTTAGGTCATTTTCGTCCTCCCTAGGCATATTCTTGTCCAATTAGGGTTTTTAACCAATCTTGTGCATCCAATAGGTGTGTTTGTGTCATTGGATGATCAATTAGGTCATTTTCGGCCTCCCTAGGCTTATTCTTGTCCAATTAGGGTTTTTAACCAATCTTGTGCATCCAATAAGTTGAGTTGTGTCATTGGATTAACATTTAGGTCATTTTCGTCCTCCCTAGGCTTATTCTTGTCCAATTAGTGTTTTTAACCAATCTTGTGCATCCAATAACTTTGTTTGTGTCGTTAAATTAATATTTAGGTCATTTTCGTCCTCCCTAGGCATATTCTTGTCCAATTAGGGTTTTTAACCAATCTTGTGCATCCAATAGGTGTGTTTGTGTCATTGGATGATCAATTAGGTCATTTTCGTCCTCCCTAGGCTTATTCTTGTCCAATTAGGGTTTTTAACCAATCTTGTGCATCCAATAACTTTGTTTGTGTCATTGAATTAATATTTAGGTCATTTTCGTCCTCCTTAGGCATATTCTTTTCCAATTAAGGTTTTTAACCAATCTTGTGCATCCAATAGGTGTGTTTGTGTCATTGGATGATCAATTAGGTCATTTTCGTCCTCCCTAGGCTTATTCTTGTCCAATTAGGGTTTTTAACCAATCTTGTGCATCCAATAGGTGTGTTTGTGTCATTGGATGATCAATTAGGTCATTTTCGTCCTCCCTAGACTTATTCTTGTCAAATTAGGGTTTTTAACCAATCTTGTGCATCCAATAACTTTGTTTGTGTCATTGAATTAATATTTAGGTCATTTTCGTCCACCCTAGGCATATTCTTGTCCATTTAGGGTTTTTAACCAATCTTGTGCATCCAATAGGTGTGTTTGTGTCATTGGATGATCAATTAGGTCATTTTCGTCCTCCCTAGGCTTATTCTTGTCCAATTAGGGTTTCTAACCAATCTTGTGCATCCAATAACTTTGTTTGTGTCATTGAATTAATATTTAGGTCATTTTCTTCCTCCCTAGGCATATTCTTGTCCAATTAGGGTTTTTAACCAATCTTGTGCATCCAATAGGTGTGTTTGTGTCATTGGATGATCAATTAGGTCATTTTCGCCCTCCCTAGGCTTATTCTTGTCCAAATTGGGTTTTTAACCAATCTTGTGCATCCAATAACTTTGTTTGTGTCATTGAATTAATATTTAGGTCATTTTCGTCCTCCCTAGGCATATTCTTGTCCAATTAGGGTTTTTAACCAATCTTGTGCATCCAATAGGCGTGTTTTTGTCATTGGATGATCAATTAGGTGATTTTCGCCCTCCCTAGGCTTATTCTTGTCCAATTAGGGTTTTTAACCAATCTTTTGCATCCAATACGTTCATTTGTGTCATTGGATTAACATTTAGGTCATTTTCGTCCTCCCTAGGCATATTCTTGTCCAATTAGGGTTTTTAACCAATCTTGTGCATCCAATAGGTGTGTTTGTGTCATTGGATGATCAATTAGGTCATTTTCGTCCTCCCTAGGCTTATTCTTGTCCAATTAGGGTTTTTAACCAATCTTGTGCATCCAATAGGTGTGTTTGTGTCATTGGATGATCAATTAGGTCATTTTCGTCCTCCCTAGTCTTATTCTTGTCCAATTAGGGTTTTTAACCAATCTTGTGCATCCAATAACTTATATTGTGTCATTGAATTAATATTTAGGTCATTTTCGTCCTCCCTAGGCATATTCTTGTCCAATTAAAGTTTTTAACCAATCTTATGCATCCAATAGGTGTGTTTGTGTCATTGGATGATCAATTAGGTCATTTTCGTCCTCCCTAGGCTTATTCTTGCCCAATTAGGGTTTTTAACCAATCTTGTGCATCCAATAAATTCATTTGTGTCATTGGATAAACATTTAGGTCATTTTCGTCCTCCATAGGCATATTCTTGTCCAATTAGGGTTTTTAACCATTCTTGTGCTTCCAATAGGTGTGTTTGTGTCATTGGATGATCAATTAGGTCATTTTCGTCCACACTAGGCTTATTCTTGTCCAATTAGGGTTTTTAACCAATCTTGTGCATCCAATAGGTTTGTTTGTGTCATTGGATGATCAATTAGGTCATTTTCGTCCTCCCTAGGCTTATTCTTGTCCAATTAGGGTTTTTAACCAATCTTGTGCATCCAATAACTTTGTTTGTGTCATTGAATTAATATTTAGGTCATTTTCGTCCTCCATAGGCATATTCTTGTCCAATTAGGGTTTTTAACCAATCTTGTGCATCCAATAGGTGTGTTTGTGTCATTGGATGATCAATTAGGTCATTTTCTCCCTCCCTAGGCTTATTCTTGTCCAAATAGGGTTTTTAACCAATCTTGTGCATCCAATAACTTTGTTTGTGTCATTGAATTAATATTTAGGTCATTTTCGTCCTCCCTAGGCATATTCTTGTCCAATTAGGGTTTTTAACCAATCTTGTGCATCCAATAGGTGTGTTTGTGTCATTGGATGATCAATTAGGTCATTTTCGCCCTCCCTAGGCTTATTCTTTTCCAATTAGGGTTTTTAACCAATCTTGTGCATCCAATAAGTTCATTTGTGTTATTGGATTAACATTTAGGTCATATTTGTCCTCCCTAGGCATATTCTTGTCCAATTAGGGTTTTTAACCAATCTTGTGCATCCAATAGGTGTGTTTGTGTTAGTGGATGATCAATTAGGTCATTTTCGTCCTCCCTAGGCATATTCTTGTCCAATTAGGGTTTTTAACCAATCTTGTGCATCCAATAGGTGTGTTTGTGTCATTGGATGATCAATTAGGTCATTTTCGTCCTCCCTAGGCATATTCTTGTCCAATTAGGGTTTTTAACCAATCTTGTGCATCCAATAGGTGTGTTTGTGTCATTGGATGATCAATTAGGTCATTTTCGTCCTCCCTAGGCTTATTCTTGTCCAATTAGGGTTTTTAACCAATCTTGTGCATCCAATAAGTTCATTAGTGTCATTGGATGATCAATTAGGTCATTTTCGTCCTCCCTAGGCATATTATTATCCAATTAGGGTTTTTAACCAATCTTGTGCATCCAATAAGTTTGTTTGTGTCATTGAATTAATATTTAGGTCATTTTCGTCCTCCCTAGGCATATTCTTGTCCAATTAGGGTTTTTAACCAATCTTGTGCATCCAATAGGTGTGTTTGTGTCATTGGATGATCAATTAGGTCATTTTCGTCCTCCCTAGGCATATTCTTGTCCAATTAGGGTTTTTAACCAATCTTGTGCATCCAATAGGTGTGTTTGTGTCATTGGATGATCAATTAGGTCATTTTCGTCGTCCCAAGGCTTATTCTTGTCCAATTAGGGTTTTTAACCAATCTTGTGCATCCAATAGGTGTGTTTGTGTCATTGGATGATCAATTAGGTTATTTTCGTCCTCCCTAGGCTTATTCTTGTCCAATTAGGGTTTTTAACTAATCTTGTGCATCCAATAAGTTCATTTGTGTCATTCGAAGATCAATTATGTCATTTTCGTCCTCCCTAGGCATATTCTTGTCGAATTAGGGTTTTTAACCAATCTTGTGCATCCAATAGGTGTGTTTGTGTCATTGGATGATCAATTAGGTCATTTTCGTCCTCCCTAGGCTTATTCTTGTCCAATTAGGGTTTTTAACCAATCTTGTGCATCCAATAAGTTCATTTGTGTCATTTGATTAACATTTAGGTCATTTTCGTCCTCCCTAGGCATATTCTTGTCCAATTAGGGTTTTTAACCAATCTTGTGCATCCAATAGGTGTGTTTGTGTCATTGGATGATCAATTAGGTCATTTTCATCATCCCAAGGCTTATTCTTGTCCAATTAGGGTTTTTAACCAATCTTGTGCATCCAATAACTTTGTTTGTGTCATTGAATTAATATTTAGGTCATTTTCATCCTCCTTAGGCATATTCTTGTCGAATTAGGGTTTTTAACCAATCTTGTGCATCCAATAGGTGTGTTTGTGTCATTAGATGATCAATTAGTTCATTTTCGTCCTCCCTAGGCTTATTCTTGTCCAATTAGGGTTTTTAACCAATCTTGTGCATCCAATAAGTTCATTTGTGTCATTGGATTAACATTTAGGTCATTTTCGTCCTCCCTAGGCATATTCTTGTCCAATTAGGGTTTTTAACCAATCTTGTGCTTCCAATAGGTGTGTTTGTGTCATTGGATGATCAATTAGGTCATTTTCGTCCTCCCTAGGCTTATTCTTGTCCAATTAGGGTTTTTAACCAATCTTGTGCATCCAATAACTTTGTTTGTGTCATTGAATTAATATTTAGGTCATTTTTGTCCTCCCTAGGCATATTCTTGTCCAATTAGGGTTTTTAACCAATCTTGTGCATCCAATAGGTGTGTTTGTGTCATTGGATGATCAATTAGGTCATTTTCGCCCTCCCTAGGCTTATTCTTGTCCAATTAGGGTTTTTAACCAATCTTGTGCATCCAATAAGTTCATTTTTGTTATTGGATTAACATTTAGGTCATATTTGTGCTCCCTAGGCATATTCTTGTCCAATTAGGGTTTTTAACCAATCTTGTGCATCCAATAGGTGTGTTTGTGTTAGTGGATGATCAATTAGGTCATTTTCGTCCTCCCTAGGCTTTTTCTTGTCCAATTAGGGTTTTTAACCAATCTTGTGCATCCAATAGGTGTGTTTGTGTCATTGGATGATCAATTAGGTTATTTTCGTCCTCCCTAGGCTTATTCTTGCCCAATTAGGGTTTTTAACCAATCTTGTGCATCCAATAAGTTAAGTTGTATCATTGGATTAGCATTTAGGTAATTTTCGTCCTCCCTAGGCTTATTATTGTCCAATTAGGGTTTTTAACCAATCTTGTGCATCCAATAAGTTCATTTGTGTCATTGGATGATCAATTAGGTCATTTTCGTCCTCCCTAGGCTTATTCTTGTCCAATTAGGGTTTTTAACCAATCTTGTGCATCCAATAACTTTGTTTGTGTCATTGAATTAATATTTAGGTCATTTTCTTCCTCCCTAGGCATATTCTTGTCCAATTAGGGTTTTTAACCAATCTTGTGCATCCAATAGGTGTGTTTGTGTCATTGGATGATCAATTAGGTCATTTTCGTCCTCCCTAGGCTTATTCTTGCCCAATTAGGGTTTTTAACCAATCTTGTGCATCCAATAATTTGCGTTGTGTCATTGGATTAGGATTTAGGTCATTTTCGTCCTCCCTAGGCTTATTCTTGTCCAATTAGGGTTTTTAACCAATCTTGTGCATCCAACAAGTTTGTTTATGTCATTGAATTAACATTTAGGTCATTTTCGTCCTCCCTAGGCATATTCTTGTCCAATTAGGGTTTTTAACCAATCTTGTGCATCCAATAGGTGTGTTTTTGTCATTGGATGATAAATTAGGTCATTTTCGTTCTCCCTAGGCATATTCTTGTCCAATTAGGGTTTTTAACCAATCTTGTGCATTCGATAGGTGTGTTTGTGGCAATGGATGATCAATTAGGTCATTTTCGTCCTCCCTAGGCTTTTTCTTGTCCAATTAGGGTTTTTAACCAATCTTGTGCATCCAATAGGTGTGTTTGTGTCATTGGATGATCAATTAGGTTATTTTCGTCCTCCCTAGGCTTATTCTTGCCCAATTAGGGTTTTTAACCAATCTTGTGCATCCAATAAGTTGAGTTGTATCATTGGATTAGCATTTAGGTAATTTTCGTCCTCCCTAGGCTTATT